>ML266367.1:32051-100252 GCA_005239495.1 Nicotiana undulata | reverse complement strand
TTTTCTGCACTTGACTGTGCAGGTATTGAGGCTGGTTCGTCTGTTCGTCCGTCAGCTGATAGGTACTGATCGCGGCGTCGCTTCACACGGTCAGCTGTCTCCTTGGCGTTTTCTTGACAGCACTTCTGGAGCCTCCTAGTTCCATTTTGCTCTGTCTTTTGTTCCAGACTGCGGCTTGTATATTTTGTATATGTATTTCTGCTGTTGTATCTATGTAGCCGCCCGTTGACACTGTGACACTAGTCCTGGCACACACTTGTTGTAGTTATCGGGGTTGTATATGTATTGGGCCTAGCTGTGGTTCAGCTTGTTTCTACGGCCTTACCCCATGTTGTTATTGTATTCCGCATTTTCATTGTTATTGTTGTTCGTTGGCTTGCCTAACCTCGCCGTTAGGCGCCATCACGACCTGGACCGGTTTTGGGTCATGACAGTAGCCTTATGCAGATACATATGGAGACAGAGTTTAGTCTCAGAAGGCAGAAAAGTAGCCTTATGCAGATGCAGATGGACACATAATCTCGTAAGGCAGAAAGGTAGCCACATGCAGATGGGAGGCAGAATGGTAGTCTTATGCAGATACAGATGGAGACAGAGTTTAGTCTCGGAAGGTAAAAAAGTAGCCTTATGCAAAGAGAGGTAGAGCTTAACCTCGGAAAGTAGAAAGGTAGCCTTACACAATAATGCAGATGCAGAGGGAGACAATGCTTAGTCTCAGAAGGCAGAAAGGCATCTTATGCAAATGGAGGTAGAGATTAACCTCATGCAGTTGGAGACAGAGCTTAGTCTCGGTAGGCAGAAAGGTAGCCTCATGCAAATTAAATAAATAACATTAGAGATTTTTAGCTGGTAGCGAATTGCGGCATTGTGATTATTGAGTATTGTGACTACGAAGCATTATTTGTTTGTGTGCTGATAGCAAGAGTCAGCGAGCGTGATGGTCTCGAGAATTCTGACTTTGAACATGTTAGTTCTTTGTGTGGACGGTGATCCTTAGGATTTGCAACTGTTCCGAAATTGGTAACTTCTCTGTGTGTTAATTCTTTGTGCCTGCATCCAAAGAAAAATCGTGAGTTCTGTAAACGGAGGAAGGTTGGTTCGTATCCCTGCTAGCTTTGCTGACTCATTCTTCTTGATTTGATGATACTGTTCGTTTCATTAGGGTAGCGTTTGCTAAACAAGGTTGTTTTCCAGTATAGGTATGCATGATTTGTAAAAATATAGTACTAGCATATAATTTAAAATAGTTTTAGATGACCGACGACCGTGACACAGTTACAGACATTGCAACCTCTCTTGCTACGAAATTTTGAAGGTACTCCTCAAAATTCTGCCCAGTTTGATGGGTTGACGCTTCTGACTGTTGCATGTGCGGCGATTGGCTGAACTTGCTTCGGAATTTTGAGGGTACTCCTCAAAAGTCTGCACCAGTTTCCAATTGCGGGGAAAATAAATTTTTTTATTGAATTGTGACCAAACCCATAAGGCTGCCTATGTATCCCCTCTTAAATGGGAATCAAGTCAGGCGTAGTTCAATTTACATCACATAAGGAAAGCATAAAGATTACACATAGTAGTGCTTGACTGCATCTGAATTGATTGGCTTCGGCCAGACTTCTCTGTCCATTTCTGCGAGTATGAGCGCTTCTCCTGTCAGCACTCAGTGAACCATGTACAGACCTTGCCAGTTGGGAGAGAACTTCCCTTTGGCTTCATCTTGATGTGGAAAGATCTTCTTTAACACCAACTGCCCTGGTGTGAACGATCTCGGCTTGACTCTTTTGTTGAAGGCTCTAGACATTCTATTTTGGTAGAGTTGACCATGACATACTGCATTCATTCTCTTTCTGTATATGAGGGATTGTTGCTCATAACGGCTCTTTACCCATTCTGCATCGCTGAGCTCAACTTCTTGTATGACACTTAGGGAAGGAATTTCTACTTCGACAGGAATGACAACCTCTGTACCATAAATCAGCATATAGGGGGTTGCCCCGGTAGATGTGCAGACTGTGGTGCGGTATCCTAGTAAAGTAAAAGATAACTTCTCGTGCCACTGCTTGTGCTTTTCTGTCATCTTCCTCAATATCTCTTGATGTTTTTGTTGGCGGCTTCTACGCCTCCATTCATATGAGGTCTGTAGGATGTGGAATTCTTGTGCTTGATTTTGAAGATCTCACACATAGCTTTCATCAGGTCACTGTTGAGATTCGAACCATTGTCAATGATGATTGACTCTGGAATTCTGAATCAACAAACAATATGGTCGCGGAAAAAGTCTGCCACGACTTTCTTAGTCACTTCTTTGTAGGATACTGCTTCGACCCATTTAGTGAAGTAGTCAATCGCTACCAAGATGAACATGTGTCCGTTGGAGGCGGTAGGCTCAATCAGTCCAATAACATCTATTCCCAAGGTGGCGAACGACCAAGGGGAGCTTTTTGCATTGTGCTCGTTTGGAGGCACCTTTATCATATCTGCGTGTACCTGACAGCGATAGCATTTCCGAACGTACTGGATGCAGTCCATTTCCATAGTTATCCGAAAATAACCTACTTTGAGTATCTTCTTTGCTAAGTTAAAACCATTCATATGCTGGTCGCAGGTCCCAGCATGAATCTCCTCTAGTAGCTTGGATGCTTCCTTTGTGTCGACACATCTCAATAGTCCGAAATCGGGACCCCCCCTATACAAGATTCCTCCGCTGTGAAAGAAGTTGTTGGATAACCTCCGAAGCGTGTGTTTCTAAGTGTGATTTGCAAGCTCTGGGTACTCTCCCTTTGCCAAGTATTCTTTGATATCATGAAACCAAGGCTTTCCGTCGGCTTCATCTTCAACATGGGCACAGTAGGCCGGCTGGCTATGAATCTTCATTGGAATAGGGTCACTGAGGTTCTTATCTGGATGTTGTATCATAGATGATAGAGTGGCCAATGCATCGGCGAACTCGTTCTGGATTCTGGGGACATGCCGAAATTCTATCTTTGTGAACCTCTTTCTTAATTCCTGCACGTGGTGCAGATACGGCAGTATCTTGGAATTCTTGGTTGCCCACTCCCCTTGTACCTGATGTATGAGCAAGTCTGAGTCACCAATCACTAACAGCTCCTCGACGTTCATGTCAATGGCCATGTTGAGTCCTAATATACAGGCTTCATATTCCGCCATATTGTTGGTGCAGGGGAATCTGCGTTTGGTAGATACTGGATAGTGTTGACCAGTTTCTGATATCAGGATAGCTCCAATGCCGACTCCCTTGAAATTCTCCGCTCCATAGAAGAACATTCTCTAGCCATCATAGGATTCTGCAATGTCTTCTCCTACGAATGATACCTCTTCATCGGGAAAGTACGTATTTAGGGGTTCGTATTCTCCATCCACGGGGTTCTCAGCAAAATGGTCTGCCAATGCTTGTCCCTTGACTACCTTTTGAGTCATATAGACAATGTCGAACTCACTCAGCAGGATTTGCCACTTGGCCAGCTAGCCAGTGGGCATGGGTTTCTGAAAGATGTACTTCAAAGGATCCATCCTTGATATGAGGTATGTAGTATAGGCACAGAAATAATGTCTCAGCTTCTGAGCTACCCAAGTCAAACCGCCATAGGTACATTCTAGTAGAGAATACCGAGCCTCATATGGAGTGAATTTCTTGCTTAGATAATAGATGGCCTGCTCTTTTCTTCCAGTTTCGTCGTGCTTCCCCAGAACGCAGCCAAAATCTCCATCTAGCACTGCAAGGTAGAGTAATAAAGGTCTACCTAGCTCAGGTAGTACTAGGACTGGTGGTGTTTTTAGATACTCCTTAATTCTATCGAAGGCCTTTTGGCAATCATCGGTCCATTTGGTTGTGGCGTCCTTCTTCAGCATCTTGAAGATCGGCTCACATATAACTGTGGACTGTGTTATGAACCGGCTGATGTAGTTGAGACGTCCCAAGAAACTCATCACATCTTTCTAGTTCCTCGGCGGTGGTAGTTCTTGGATGGCTTTGACTTTTGATGGATCCAGTTCTATTCCTCGGCGGCTGAGAATGAACCCAAGTAGTTTCCCAGTAGGCACCTCGAATGCACACTTCGCGGAGTTTAACTTCAGATTGTACTTCCATAATCTATTGAAGAACTTCCTCAGATCTTCTATGTGTTCTGCAGCTTTCTTTGACTTGATGATAACATCATCCACATATTCTTCAATCTCCTTGTGTATCATATCGTGGAAAATAGTGGTCATAGCTCTCATATAGGTGGCCCCAACATTCTTTAGGCCGAACGACATCATCTTATAGCAGTATACTCCCCACCGCGTAATGAAGGCCGTTTTCTCACTATCTTTCTCATCCATCCAGCTATGATGGTATCCAGCGAAGCAATCCACGAATGACTGTAGCTCATGCTTGGCGCAATTGTCAATCAGGATGTGTATGTTCAGCAAAGGGAAGTCGTCTTTCGGATTGGCCCGGTTGAGATCCCGGTAGTCGACACAGATCCTGACCTTCCCATCTTTCTTTGGTACTGGCACAGTGTTAGCGAACCATGTCGGATACTCGACTACCCTGATAACCTTAGAGTTGATCTGCTTGGTGACTTCCTCCTTGATTTTCAAACACATGTCGGGTTTGAGTTTTCTGAGTTTTTGCTATACCGGCGGACACATTGGATCAGTTGGTAATTTGTGAGAAACAATAGACGTACTGAGGCCAGTCATGTCATCGTACGACCAAGAGAATATATCTTCGTATTCCTTTAGAAATTCGGTGTATTATTTCTTCTCTAACGGCGACAAGTGAATGTTGATTCAAGTTTCCTTGACATTTTCTGAATATCCCAGGTTGACAATTTCGGTCTCGTCCAAGTTCGACTTAGCTCTGTTCTCAAAAATCTCAACTTCTTTGACAATCTCGTCAGGTATATCATCATTTTCTGAATCAATGTTCATTTGTTGCGTTGTCTCGTTGCATGTCACAGTCATTGGTTCATCAAGACAAGCAATAGTAATGTTGTATAGATGTAGTAGTGAGAGAAAAACAACGGTAATAAATATAAATTCATAAAACTTAAAAGCGCTTTTGATAAATTGAGTAAATGATTTGAACATTGAAGATCTTATTGCAGGAATTGAAAAATGCGAAAAGAGAATCATTTAGTAAAATTAGTCTTTCTACCCGGAGGCTCGTCGGGCTATGGTCGTTCTGACGGTCCAATTTTTGAGATATGCTCCTCTACTTACGGCCTGTATATAAGGGCTTTCCTCCCGCTCTTCCTCGAGAATAACACAACAATCCATGTCACTGTCCTCCAGGAATAAGTTCCTCAATGCTGCAAGTGCCTCTTCTTCATCTGACCCATAGATAATGCCAGCCTGATGAAAAGTCTGCTCTAGATGCGGTATCGGATGCTCCAGTGGGTAGTAAGGACCTCTCCATGGTGGCGACCAGCTATTGAATTCTTCCCAGGTATATTCGTATCCTAAACCGAAGGTGGTGCCATGTTTCTTGATCTTTATGGGTTTGGAGATTCCTTGGAGATTCTTGTCGAGCCCTTTTCCAAGCTCGTACCCACTCCAGTTCAGTATACTCTCGATTTTTCTATCCAATTATTTGTCTTTGTCTATGGCATTGACCCGTTCCATGTGGTGGTAAGTGTCTCCACCCAGATTCCTTCTACCTTCGATCACCGGAATAGTCTGGCGACTGTATATAGGGTTGCTTCCGTCGCCATGAATGATTACCTCTTGGTGATTCCATTCAAACTTTATTGCCTGATGCAGCGTTGATGCTACGGCCCCAGCAACATGTATCCATGTCCGTCCTAATAGCAGGTTGTAGGACGCCGATATGTCTATCACTTGAAAATCCACCTCAAACCATGTAGGCCCCATTTGCAAGCAAAGGCTAATCTCTCCAATGGTGGACCTCTGAGAACCATCAAAAGCTTTCACATTTATCGCTTCCTCTCTTATCTCGTGCAGCCCTTTGCCCAATTTCTTGAGTGTTATCTACAGGAAGATATTGAGACTGGATCCCCCGTCGATAAGAATTGTGGTGATGAAATAGTCTTCACATTGCACAGTGATGTGCAGGGCTTTGTTATGACCCAACCCTTCAGGCGGAAACTCATCCTCGTGAAAGGTGATCTTATGGATTCTAACACTTGGCCTACCATATTGGCCATTTCCCCACTAGTGATATTTTTTGGCACATACGCTTCATTCAGCACCTTCAACAAATCATTTTTGTGTGCTTCTGAATTCTGCAGCAAAGAAAGGATGGATATCTGGGCTGGGGTCTTGTTTAGCTGGTCAATGAAAGAATACTCCTTAGAAGCTTGTTTTCTTGATTCAGCCAAATGCTCAGGCGTATAGACTCTACCAGTTCTTGTCATACCCTGTGTCGTGGTAGCTTCTTCAGTTTTGAATTTGCCTTTACTTCTTGCCTCGGCTGCGTAGTCCCATGGTACAACATTTTTATAGAAAGGTGGAGTGGTGGATATTGCCACTGTAATCGGTGCAGCCACCCTCACTTCGAATGGAACATATGCCTTAGCAGGTGGCAGGACTGCAACTTCAAATGGTGCGGGTGCATTTACCGGCCGGTGCCTTTGCGGGTGGTGCTGCTTCAAACTCAAGAGGTACAAACATATCTACCTAAGCATCCTCAAACGGCTGAATCTGAACTATGATCGGATCTAGAGTAACCGCTGGTTTCTTTGGGTCATCGCCTTCTATGATCAACCCAATCGACCCCTCGGGGTCCCAATCTTCTTCTATTTCAATCATGTGGATGCCTCCACCCTTATGGTCCAGGAGAGGATTTTTGCGGACGTTAGGAGCGGATTCTTTCGCCACAATGATCTTGTTGTCAATCAAGGACTGTATCTTATCCTTCAAAGAGCGGCATTCATCGATGGTGTGTCCCTTAATGCCGGAGTGGTATGCACAGGACTTGTTTGGGTTAACCCACTGAGAAGGATTCTCGGGGGTTACGACAGGGATGGGGGTGACATAACCAGCAGCCATTAGTTTCTCATACAGCTGGTCGATCGGTTCTGCACTGGAGGTATATTGTTTTGGAGGTCTGCGATCAAAATTAGGTCGGGGTCTAGGGAAGTTTTGGCGTGTAGGGTTTGATTGATTGTGGGATAGTTAACAATTATAGGTGTGGTAAACAGGAGCAGGTTGGGAGTATCTGGGTGAGGTAGGTTGATATGTAGGGGGTGGAGATGATTGATATGTTTGTGGTGGTGCTTGGTATGAGGGTGAAGGTGTTTGGTAGTTTTGGGTTGGTTGATATGTAAGTGGAGGTGTTGGGTAGGTTTGATACTTTAGTGGGGATTTGGCTCTTTGTGCAACCATCACGACTCCCACGTTCCTTTTCTTGGACACACCATCGGACTGTAGGGCCTTGTTTGTATCTTTCAAGGCTTCAAAATTAGTGACCATACCACTCTTGATTCCTTCCTCGATCCTTTCACCCAATTTGATAATGTCGGAGAACTTGTGGTTCTCAATCACCATTAACCGCTTGTATTACTGTGGATCTTGAGCGCGGACGAAGAACTTATTCATCTGTTCCTCGTCTAAGGCGGGCCTGTCTTTAGAAGCTTCGGACCTCCAGCGCGTAGCATACTCGCGAAATGTTTCTGTGGGCTTCTTCTTCAGATTATGGATGTAGAACACATCTGGTGCGTTCTCTAAATTAAACCTGAATCCATCCATGAAGCCAGACGCCATGCTCACCCAATTTGACCACTTCCTGGAGTCTTGGATAATGTACCAAGACAGTGCATCTCCTTTTAAGATCCTCATGAACAGCTTCATGCGGATCCCCTCATCTTTCCCCACTCCAACCAGCTTGTCACAGTAGGTCCTTAGATGGACCCTCGGATCACCTCTACCATCAAACATTTCAAACTTAGGAGGTTTGTACCCCTCGGGCAGTTCGACATCCAGTTGTATGCAGAGGTCTTCATAGTTTTGTCCCTCGACTCATTTGCTTCCCTAGACCCCTTGAACCTGTTTGGTCAGCTTCTTAAGTTCCTCATCCAAGTTCTTGATAAGTAGATCTTTTTCATCAGACTCAGGTGTGTATGAGATAGGTTGAGTAGAGTGTGGCATAGTCTCCACGTAGATAGGATTGTTGTGGTGGCCTGGTGCATGGGTGTAGAAATGGTCGTTTGTGGAGTTCTGAGGTTCAGGGATAAGTAGTGGAGTGTTCTTTGGAGTATGGCAGGTGTTACAGTGTGTTAGAAGGGTTTGATTCTTTGGTGGAGTGGTGTGATGATGAGCTGCGGGATGATTTTGTTCTTTTTGGATGTTTTGAGGAGGTGTAGGATTCTGGGTTTTAGGGAGGTTGACGTCTGGGACGCTGGGGGTGAATGATCGGTTTGCCAAATTTCGCACTTGATCAAGCTCTTCTTGGAATTTCAAAAACTTCTGCTCAAGCTGTGACATATTCTCGTTTGGGACCCGAATACCCTGGCCATCAGTGGCCTCTACCCGTTCAACTGTGTTTTCCTTCCTGATGTTGCCTGAATCTTCCATTTTCTTCTTGCCTTTGTTATTTCCTTTGGGAGGACTAGGAGGAGGAGAGGGTCGAGGGCCGTTGTATCTTGTGAGTTATGACGATGATGCCAGAGTGTACGAACCAATCTTTGGGGAGGGGAATAAAAATAAGGAAAACAAAAACAAAATAAAAGATAGCCAAGTCAGTGAGGATTATGAAAAGTATTTGCAGTATTTAAACACATAGTGCGAGAGTATAAAGCGTGTCCTAATTTGGGAACCTCGTTGTGCCCGAGGTAGGCCTAGAGACAAAGTGATTTGGAGAACTTGAAATGCTAAAATGCCTCATTTCATTAATGAAAAAATAGACGAGTCCTAAAATGACACTAAATAAGCAAGAAATAAAATCACTAATGGCCATTGGCCTTATTACATCAATAAAGCGAAAAAGTAAATTCCTATCTACTTGATCAAAGACCTTCCCCAGACTCGACATCTGTGATTCCCTCGAATAGATTCCCCAGCTCGCGGAGTCCTAGCAGTAGGTATGTTCTGGCTAGATGTCCACATTCGGTCCCCTCAGCCTTTTGACAGTCTTCGACCCTCTTGATGAATTTACCCTCCATCTCGACTATGCCTCATTCTAAGTATCCCAGCTTTCTATTGGTACTGATGGCCATGTCTTTCCATTCCTCAATCAGCTTCTTGTTGGACTCATGTATCTCGCGGAGCTCGTTCTCGCATTCACGAATCCTTTTGCATAGTTGATTGTACTTGACCTGTGCCTCGGCCTTTTCATCTATGATACTGTGGCCTCAGACGAACCCTGGACCGCCTAGACCATCCCAATTATCTTCTAACCAACCCGAATAGAAAGGCGTACAACCTGCTTGATATCTGTCTGGCTCAATTGTATCTTTTTCCATTATGATCTTACAGTGCCACATGTGTTGAGCGTGACACTTGTGCGGACTATCATCATTCTGGAAGTCATCCCGGAAGTGACTCATCTTGTCGACCCTCGGTATGACTTGCTTTCTACCAGATTGTCTCATAACCCGGAGAGGGATGTAAGGATATGTTCCTCTCAAGCCAATCAGTATCGGGAATGGTGCATCTCTGGAACGGATGATGAACTCTTCTATCGAAAACAACTTGAACATCCACTGGACTTGTTCCTCAGTCAGATTATCGAAGAACTCAACCCACTCTTTGGCATTTTCAGGCTGAGAAAACATGTCAGGGATGTAAGTCATTCACTTTGGATGTAGAAAGAGATGTGGTCATTCCACGCCCTTTGCTGAAACTCTTGTCGGTACTGGCCCTTTTGGATATGTTCTAAAAGCCAGAGCTGTAGTAATAAGTTGCAGCCCTCGAAGTGTTTTGCTCCCCTTTGGCATTTCTAAGGCTCGGTATATGTCTGAAATGATCATAGGAACGATGTTGAAGTTTTGCCCACCAATTCCCTCCACTAGTGTCTTGGTTACCATAACCAACCTAGTATGGATTCTTTCTTTCTTCATCGAAAATACAATCAGACCTAGAAAGCAAACCATGAAGACGAACACCCTACGGTGAATGTGTCCCAAAGATGTGATGGTGAATTCATCATGGATGGTACGATATGATTTGCTATGGTCGTACGTCTCATACAAGTAATCAAAAGGGTTGTATGATTCCTTCAAACACCCTAACTATGCGTTCTTCTTCAAACCCATCATTTTTAAGAAACCCTTGCCTATGTGTTTTTCAGCCATTAGCAAACCCGGAGTTTCCCAAACTAGACCAGCCAATCCTCCTATTTCTTCTAATAATGGTGTCATTTCGATATCCCCGAAGCGGAAAACAGCCCTTTCAAAGTCCCAGAATAGGGTGGCAGCATCTATTATCATGTTATTAGGCTGGATGCCCAGGAGGGATGGAAGATTACCCAGATACTTCTTGACGAGTGTTTTGTCACTAGAATGCAAGTCCTCCCACCAATTCAGAAGCTTTGGGTGGATGTTGGTGACCATGCCGAATCTGGGGACTTCGTGCCTCATATTTCTGCAAGGCAAACAAGGTTAGACCCTGACCCCCACCAGACTCGACTATTTAACATCAATGATTAGAACATAAGCATTTAATTCTCCAAATAAGTGCACAGAACGTGATGATATCCGTTGGGATTTATGAAAACCCAGTGGACCTTGGACAAGGCTATCTTAAAAGCTATTGTGCGGATAACACGTTAGCCTGGCTAGGTTTGACCATGATGCATGCAACAATATAACGGAGTAAGGTTTCTACGGGGTTTTATATTGGTACCCTTGAGCAGACAACTCAAGGGGGAAAGTCATGGAACCGTCGACTGCACCGCTGATCGACTAGTTTTACCGCAAATAAGCCTTTCCGAATTTAGGGGGTAATAATATAGGAAGGGCGCAACCACTTATCAAGTGTTTCTATAGGATTTGGTTTGGCACGACTGGAGTATGATGTTGAATCATGATTATGCAATAAACAGTAAAACATGTAGACATGTATTTGCACGTTATGAAAGCAATAACTACAAGGGTTTATAATTAAAAAAAACGGTTACAAAGGAAGGAAATAGAAAAACATGTCAGTTACTTCTGAAGAAAATTAAATGCTTAAAGAAATAGACAAGTAATTACACATAAGGAGAATGGGAAGAGGTACAAATTCACAAAGTCATTTAAGAATGGTAAAATCCTGAAAATCCCCAGTAGAGTCGCCATGCTGTCGTGCCCCCTTTTTCCCAACACTCTTTTCGGGGCCGGTTAAAGGGTTTATGACATTGGTTGGGACAACTCGTTTCCTTTTGGGGGAAAGGGGTTAACGTGTTTTGAAGAATCGCCACCTAACGAGTTAAGGTGCGTTAGGGCACCTATTGGGGGGGGGGGGTTCATTTACAAACAAGTTTGTTAACCAGAGATAGGGTAAGGGCTTGAAATTATCCTAAGGGGAAGGTGTTAGACACCCCTCAGGATCCACAAATGTGGTTCCCGGCCAAATAACTTTGTGAATTTGTACAACTAGCAAGTAAGCAATTAATGTCTAAAGTAGTAGGGGAGTTTTGAGATATTTGCAGTCTAAGCACACATATGTTAAAAATGTTTAATAGCTAAGTAGACTTTGAAAAGTATTATAGTCTAAACATGCATAAGGGATGTCCTAGGTTTATTTGCTATATGGATCACATCAATGCAATACCCGGTATGTCACTCCTCAAAGAGGGGCTACACGTGGTATTAACGCACCGGTCATCATATTCATAACTACCCTTTCCCACACCGTAAAGGTAATCAGAGCGAGTGTTGGTCACGACCTCTATTGCATGCTGTTACCCGTCCCTTCCTATTAGTCCTGGAGGAGTTTTGGACTTCTATCCTATGAGGGAGGTTCTAGGAAGACCCTCAGGTTTAAAGGCAAAATACTAAGGCGACATACAAAAACAGATAGAACTGCAGATAAGGGGGATAACCTATAAACAGAAAAAGGCTCAAGTACCTCCACAGATAATGCAAAGAAACATCATGACTCAAACATAGTTAAGGTCTTGTTTTTTTAAATCCATATCCTAAAGCATGGTATCTAAGTAATAATAACAGAGAGGAAGGTTCATTACATAACTCAGAGAGGAAGTCTTAATCAGTTTTGCCTACTAATTTTAAGCTTGTTGGTAGTTAGACAGCGCGCAGGAAAGAAGCACATTCCGGTCTTAACAACCTTAATTACCTAAGGCTTTCCTAGGCGTGGAAGGATGCTCAATTGTTACCAGAATTATTGAAGCAGTGTAGGAGTTGTTTTACCTAAATCATGTTGTCCTAAGTTTTACAAGAGATACAGGATTATTGCCAGTTTGTTTAAAATATGGGGAGACTATTTTTAAACCCTTTTCATGCATCAATAGTTTAACTAGGTGTGACTGAGCGAGTACGAACAAAATTATAAACATGGTATCTAATATGCGCACATAGAAGCAGAATGATTTATACACAGAACTCCTAAAAGCAGGATTTCTAGATGCATAACATGATTGCAGACTTTACTAAAGCAGGATTTCTAAGTTCATGGAAAGTACATCGTTAGGCATGGTTTCGAAATATGCATAAGTGACAGTTTATTTTAGGATTGTTATTTACCCTAGAGACAGGATTTCTAGGTGCATAGAAGGTTACAACATTATGATTTTATGAATAACAATTTATATTGAGGTTGTCATTTATCCTAAAGACAGGATTTTTAGGTGATAATGTCAAATGAGATGCTGAAAACAGTACACAATAAAATCTAGGAGCATGGTCTCTAATGTATGATATGATGGCATGTATTGATCCTAAACATGGATTCTAGTGCGCACACAAAAATGTAAACCTAAAGCATGGTTTCTACCCTTGATATTTATAACATGCATAATACCCTCCTTTTTCACTAGCCATACCCAATATTCGTTAACAATAATTATTACAAACCAATATTGAATGAATTACATAAATAGAAGAAGAAGAAATAAGAATTTATCTACAGGGAGCCTGCAAGTAGGCCCAGATTTCCATAACCTCAATGCCAGAATTGTTTCACAGCCTTTCTCATATCCGGGTGTGTCAGAGTTCCCTAAGGACCTCAAGGGATCCTAGGTAGTTCTCACACCTAGATTTCATAACCATAATTTGAGTAAGTGCAGTTTGGAAGGGCCAACCTTAGTGTGTCAGAGTTCAGAGGGAGCTCAAGGGTCCCAAAGCAGTCACACACTAAAGGGGCAGAACATAGGGACCTAAGAGTAGGGTGAACGTGTTTGACATAGTTTTGTAAAGATTCAAGTAGGAAAAACAGTTTGAGAAGAGACATTGCTTTACATAATTTTGTGAAATTGACAGAGGGAGTCATTTAGTAAGACAAGATTGAAAAGGGTGATTAACATACAACATACCAAACAAAGAACCAGGGTCAGTACAGCAACATCCAAAGAACACAGAACCAATACAGGTTTAGCAACCACAAACATGGTAATGAGGGATTGGGGACAAGTATAGAGCATATAAGGTAAACACATAACAGATAGGGGTCTTTTGCACTTGGTGCAGACAATAAGACATGGATTCAGGAGCATAGTTACAGAATCAGTAATACCTGAGGGGACTCATGGGATTGGGAGATAGTATGGTATAGGATCATACAAGACATGACAACATCAAAACAATTTTAAGGTAGTAAATTAGTAGAGGCATACCCTACTAAACAACCAGTAAAAAAGCATAGAAATATAGTAGAGTCACATTGCGACAGATTATAAGTTCATAAGAACATGCTGACCATAAAAAGGTAAGACATAATTTGGCATACTAGATGAAGCAATGGGGGCAAGGAGTTCAATTACATGCTGAACAACAAAACAGTAGATAGAAGCATATTAGAAACATAATGAATTGAAGAAACAAAAGAAACATATTGGTTTGGGAACTTGAATTGAAATTAGGACATACCAGTAAAGAAAACAGTAAACACAAAGTGGAGGATAAGAGAGCACAATAGTTAGACTTGGCTTGCAGCCGGCTAACTTAGAACAATGATAAGTAACACAGAAAGAGAGCAGAAAGCTTTTAGTTGTGTGAGAGAGAGAGCTTTTGAACTAGTGTATTAGCCTTTGCTAATGAGAGACTAAGGTACTTATAGCTTTAAAACAGGCAGAAGAATAAGGTAAAAAAAATAGTTCAGCAGTAATTATAGAAATATACCAATTAGAATTAGATCAGTGCAAGGCTTTCCTTTAATCAAGGGAGTTAAAATTCAAACGGTAATAAGCAATGGTAAATAAGGAATGAAATCATGTAAGACTGAACATGACATATAAGAAAACATGCATAAGTATAATACAAGTATATCACATGTAATATAGACTAGGTTCAGGGGTTCCAATTAAGGAAAATACATTAGTTTGACAGTATGGTCGACTATAGAATAAGGTAGGAAAATATTTCACAAGTCAGAAAATCAGTAGAGAATATCACAGGAAAATCAGTAAAGCATGTCAATCACAGGGAATCAAGGGATTCAGATAAGAATAACATTAGCTAAAGGAAATTAACACGAATTGCACGGAATAATCACCTAATAGGCAATAATCAGAAACCCTAGTAATCAAAATAGAGTGAAATCACACGAAATTAGGGATTCACGTAGAGCATAACATGAATTACAGAATGAATGCAATACATGCAGGAGAAGTGAAGATTCAGAGACATTGATGAACAAAAACATTGTAGAACCACATAATAAGAAAAGATAATAACAGCCAGAAACCCTAACAAGCAAACATAATATAATACTTTAAAGCTGAAGGGAAATCATTTTGAAAAGAGGTTTGAGAACCCTAGTTTTGAAGATGAAGGGTCCTTTTGAAAAAGTCGGAAAATCTTTCAAGGAAATAATCGAATAACTCATAATACGCCCAGATCTCTTATAGATCTAAGAAAATCATAGGCTAATAGTTAGGGTTTCATAAAGATAACCCAAAGAGAAGGAGAATCGGCTAAAAAATCACAGGTTTTAGCCAAAAAATGGTGGGATCTTACTCGGACAGCCATAAACGGCCGGAGAATGGAATGAGAGGTTATGGGAGATGAGTTAACCGCTTCAGGTTCTCTTGAGGGCCTCAGGACAGTATCAACCCGGCGTGGGAAGAGAGCCATAGGCTGGGGGTGATGGTGAGACCGCCATGGTCACCGGTAAAGTAGTGGCCGGTGAGGGAGCTTAGGTATGGCAGAGGGAGTTTGAGAGAGAGGAGAGGAAGGCAGAGTGTAACGAGAGAATGAGAGGGGAAATGAGGGTTTGGGGTAGTTCGTTTAGGATTAATTAAGGAAATGAGTGATCTGGACTGTCAATTAAAATGATCAACGGTCCAGATCGAATGGGGTATTGGGTCGGGTAGGCTAGTTGATTGGGCCCGGGGGTGTTTGGGCCGTTTTAATCTAATTTGGGCATGGTTTAATTAGGCTAGAATTGAAAATGAAATTAGGCCATTTGTTAAATAACCCATAAAATAGATAAATAATTTATAAACATTGCTAATAATTATAAAAAAAATGAAATTGATGCTTAATGGATTAAATTAAACTAATTAATTAGTATTTAAAATAAAAATAACTAATTATTGAGTAAATATAGCATGAAACATATAATTAGGCTATAATTGCAAAGATATTGCAATTATAGCCAAATAGTGCCATTTCGGCTAGTTATGAAATAATTTGCTCTTAACATGATCAAAAATAATATCTTAAATCAAGAAATATTTTGGAAGTTATTTATAATTCAATTTATAATTAATTATTAGAGATTAAATACTGGATAAATTTAAAATAAATTAAATAAAAATAGGGGGAAATTATACAAAAATACCAATTGTTATAAAACCTATTTTTGAAGGTATATGCAGAAATAAAAATAATTTGAGGAAATATTGTGTATAAAAAGGGTACAGACATGGTTTAGGATGCTTTGGAAAAGGTTAAATTGATTTGGGATCTACTTCGTACAGCCCAATCCAAACATAAGAGTTATGCGTATCGGAAGGATCGTGACGTTACATTCATGGTCGAGGAGTGGGTCTTGCTCCATGTTTTTCCCATGAAGGGAGTTATGAGGTTCTAGAAGAAGAGCAAGATAAGCCCTAGGTATATCTAGCCTTTTGTGATTCAGAGGGTTGGAGAGGTGGCATGCACACTTGCACTACCACCTAGTCTAGTTGCAGTTCATCTAGTGTTCCCCGTTTCTACACTCGTTCGAGGATGAACGTTTGTTTTAAGAAGGGGAGGACGTAACAACCTGGCTGGTCATTTTGAGAGTATTAGTCCCGATCCCCTAATTATTGCTCCCTATATTTAATTTTGTGCTTATGTGACTTGTTGGGGCACTTGGTGTTGGGTCGGGGAGAGTTTCAGAGTAGAATGCGACACATAGTCCTTAAATTAGAAGTGACCGTAGTCTGACTTGTGTGAAGATGACTCCGGAAAGAAGTTTTGGCAGTTCCAACAGCTACGTGGGTGATTTTGGACTTATGAGCGTGTCTGGATGTTTATTTGGAGGTCCATAGGTCATTTCGGTGTTAATTGGTAAAAGTTGGAAAGCTGGAAGATTTCAGAAAGTGTGACTGGGAGTGGACTTTTTGATATCAGGGTTGGATTCTGATTCTGGTTCCGGAAGTTGGAATATATTTGTAATGTCAATTATGACTTGTTGCAAAATTTTGTGTCAATCAGATTTGTTTCGATATGAATTGGCGTCAGTTTCGAAATTTGGAAGTTCATAGTTGCTAAGCTTGAATTTGTGGGGGCGATTCGTGTTTTTTATGTTGTTGGATGTGATTTAAGGCCTCGACAAAGTTCGTATAAAATTTTAGGTCTTGTTGGTATATTTGTTTGAGGTCCCGAGGGCCTCGGGTGAGTTTCAGATGGTTGACGAATCAATTTTTGGACTTAGAAATGTGCTGAAGTTTTTTGGTGTCTGTGTCTGGTTTCCTTGTACGCGATTGCGTGGGAAGGTCCGCGATCGTTTAGGCTAATTGGGGCAGCTGGGCTATTTTGTTCTATGCGTGCGCCAGTTGTGTTAAGCGATCGTTAGCTGGAGGAGTCAGTGCATCGCGAACGCGTGGGCTGGGTCGCGTTCTCAAAGAGGAGGTGAAGTAGCAACTGAGGCCACGCGATGTTCTTCGCGATCATGTGAAGAGGGACGCGATCGCGTATGTTGAGGAGGTACTTCACCGCGTTCTCTTGGACATGTCCGCGTTCGCGTAGGGTTAAATTTCTGTGATGTTGAGTTGTGCTTCGCGATCCCGAAGGTATTTACACCATCGTGATTGAATATTTTTGGGCAGAATATTAAATCTCAATAACGAAGGTTTGAGTTCATAACATAAATTTATTTTGGGAGCTCGGTGGGAGGCGATTCTTGGGAAAATTTTCAAAGGAATGATTGGGGTAAGTGATCTTACTTAGTTTTAGTTAAATTCCATGTTTATGTCTTTGATTTCATCATGTTGAAAAATTGGGGAAAATGGAGGAAAGTTCTTAGGCCAAATTTTGGAGATTTGAGTGAGATTTTGGTATCAGATTTGTGTAATTCTTGTATGGTTGGACTCGATACCGAAAGGATGTTCGATTTTTGTGAGCTATTATTTAATTCTTAGCTAAGATCATTATTTCATTATTTAAACTAGTTTCCTATAATTATATTTATAAAATGAAATTGTTTTGGCTAGATTCGAGCCGTTCGGAGTTGGAAAATCGAGGGAACGACCTTCTAATTGATTGATTGAGCGTAGTTTGAGGAAAGTGACTTGTCTAACCTTATGTGGGGGAAATTCGCCCTTATTATTTGGTATTGTGGCGATAATTTATAATATGTGAAGGTCGTGTACGCAAGGTGACGAGTGCGTACACGGGCTAAATGTTGGAATTCCAGTTTTAGTTATATAGTTTCCTTTTCATGCCTTAGTTGAATTGCTTTAGCATGTTGTAGTCATCATGTTTAGCCTAATTTAATATGTCTACTTGTCTTATCTCCTATTCGCAACTTGTATCACATGTTTCGTTGAATTACTTGCTTTCCTTGATTTTTGTATTCATTGTTTAGTTAAGGAATTCTTTACCTGAAATTGTTATCCTTGAAATATCTTGCTTTTGAGTTTGTTGTTGAATGGCAAGGCTGTGGTTCTTTTGAGGCAAGGTATAAGTTATGAAAATCATTTATTTAGTTGTTGTGTATTGGATCTTGTGTTATTGTTGAGGTTATTGCTTGGTTGTTTGCACGAGGTTTCTGTCGTGCTGTTGTTTTTGTTGCACGAGGTTTCTGTCGTGCGGTTGTTATTGTTTGCACATGGTTTCTTCCATGTCATTGTGATTATTGATATGCATGCGGTGAGATAAGATGGGCTTGATACACGTGGCTAATAGGGGAACTACTAGAAGCCATGCCGTGTGATAAGGTGGGCTAAAATGCGGGATGCTATTTCGCGAAATGATTTTTTAAAACCAAATATAAAGGCTCCCGCGGTGATATAAGAAAAGACTGTGAGTTATTTTATGATTTGGGACTATGAGGCGGTACCTTGGGAGTGCCCCTGTTGATCTTCTTTATTTGCTGTATTGTTTGGTTGTTGTTATCTTAACATGTAAAATTCTTGTTTTCCTTTCATGTTATAAAAGCTTCCCTTGATTCCTTGTTGTTACTTCCCGTAAATTCTTTATTGTTCACATCCCTGTCATTTTATTATATCTTTATATCTTGTATTTATTTCTTAGTATCTCCAGTGGGGCCTTGACCTGACCACGTCACTTCTCTACCGAGGGTAGCTTGGCACTTACTGGGTACCATTGTTGTTTACTCATACTACGCTTCTGCACATGTTTTGTGCAGATTCAGGTATATCCCATCAGCCTCGGTGTTAGTGCGTTGTGTGGCTTGCTTAGTAGAGATTTCAAGGTACATCTGTCCGCGTCCGCTGGCCTCGTAGTCCCCTTCTATCCTGTTCTTTTCCTATATCTTTACATATTTGTTGACAGTGATTATAGGAGTGTTCAGTACTATATCTATAGCTTGTGACTTGTATTTACACCGGGTTTTGGGAGATGTACATGTTGATTTACAGATTTCATTTCATATAGTTATTGATGTTTTGAGATTTAAATTATTATTCAGATATTCCGCATGTTTTGTTAGGCTTAACTTGTCTTAGAGACTAGGTGCTGTCACGACATCCTACGGAGGGGATTTGGGGACGTGAAAGAGCTGGAGAAAGTCATATTGACTATACACCTACCGGACCGAAAGTTATACCCGGGCACGAGGTTAACCCTTGAGCTTAGGAAAGAACTCATTAATTTTCTTTAAACTAACATATCTTAATTCGATGGGTCCCATCTTGATATGAAAGGAATCCCGCCGGATATAACCACCCATAAGTTGAGTTTGGACCCCAAGTTCCATCTGGTTAAGAAGAAGAGAAGACCTCAGTCCGAGGTCAAGCAGTCATTCATCAAGGACGAGTATCTGAACTACTTAAAATAGGGTCCATCCGGGGAGTTAAGTACCCGGACTAGCTAGTTAACATAGTCGTAGTACCTAAAAAAGAAAATAAGCTAAGATTGTGTGTATTGTACCTGAGCAACCAATAAAATACTTCCTTTATCAATTTATTCGGCACCTACTGATAATGCCATTCAGCTTAAAGAATGTCGGTGCCACCTACCAACGACTAGTAAACCGGATGTTCGAAGAACATATAGGAAATTCAATGGAAGTTTATATTGACTGCATGTTAGTTAAGTCCCTGTGAGCAGAGGACCATTTGAAACAATAGCAAGGAACCTTCAACACATTGAAAAATACAATATGAAGCTTAACATAGAAAAGTGCGCATTCAGGGTCGGATCAGGAAAGTTCCTCGGATTCGTGGTATCCAATCAGAGGATCGATATTAATCTTGACAAGATCAAGTCCATATAATACATCACCGTGGTGGACAACATCAAGGCCGTTCAAAGGTTGACCGGGCATATAGCCGCCCTGGAACAGTTCATATCGAGGTCCTCAAACAAAAGCCATTGGTTCTTCTCACTGTTGAAAAAGAAGAAGAATTTTTCTTGGACCCCGGAATGCGAACAAGCTTTGGAAGAACTCAAATGATACCTTTCGAGTCCGCCCCTACTCCATACTCTGAAGGTAGATGAGCAATTGTACCTTTACTTAGCAGTGTCCGAGATGGCGGTAAGTGGAGTTTTAGTACGGGAAGATCAAGGTACACAATATCCTATTTACTATGTTAGTAGAACTCTAGGCGAGGCCGAAACAAGGTATCATTGTATTGGTAAAAAAAAAGTTTCACACATAAGGTGATTCTTGACAACTCAGCCGGCTACGTGGACCGAGGAAAACACAACAGTTGGATATGATTCTATAAAGAGGTACGGAACAAAGAGGTGCGGATCAATAAACCTACGAGGTAATCAGCCATGGGAAACTCAACCTGATTGAGACAGGGAAGAGACACGGTCAGAATGAATCCAGACAGAGCTATGGGCAGATTCAGGGATCCTAAATTAATAACTCCTACGTTATGTAACCTTCATGCAACAGTTATGGTTACCCTTTGTAACGCCTCATTAATGTAATAATTAATCATTAATGGGCGATCATTGCAAGAAGTAGACGTTATATTAGGAAACCCCCTATATAAATGAGGGGAATATAACTTGTAAGGGACATATGAACTTCAAATACAATACACTTTACTTTCTGAGCATCATATTATCGCCATTCATTAAATTTCTTTTACTAAATATTATTTCTTTGATTATCAGTAACCCGTGTTCATCCTAAAAGTAGCTTTGGTCAAAGAATCTAATTCTTTGGTTAAACAAATTGGTTCCGTTACCGGGAATCTGATAATCTTTGTTTGCTTTTCAATCGATATCCTCTAAACTATGTCAAACTCCAACGACAACAACCAGCAGAGGAATGGAACCCCATTTCCATTACCTCAAGGAACCCCACGTGGTTCAAGGGAACAATCCCCATAAAGATCTGATAACAGTCGCAATAATAATGAGCAAACGGTAGAACAAGATCGAGTAAAGAAAATGATTGTAGAGTACGTGGAACAAGATTTGCAAGAATTTGCAAGGGGACTACCAGTGGCACCACATGCATCACTGACACCACCTCCAAATAATACTATCACTGTTGAAAATCCTCAGTCTGGGATGGTAAACTCAGCAAGGGGTGACACTCCTAACGAATCTCTCGAAGCGAGACCAGGTATAACTAATAATTCTGAATTACAAAATTTACTGCTAACTATGCAGAAACAGATGAAGGAACAAAACGATCGAATCGAGCAAATTCCTGGAGTACCACCCATTATCAAAGGCATTGATGTTGATAGATATTCTCAACAACCTTGGAAACCAAGCGCAGCGCCCTTGTGCATACCTAAAAATTTAGAATGCCTGACGTTCCTAACTATGATGGAACAATTGACCCACGCGACCATGTGACCGCTTTTACTACTGGAGTAAAGGGCAACAATTTAACAGGACAGGAGATTGAATAAGTCCTTGTCAAAAAATTAGGAGAAACACTTACCAAAGGAGCCCTAACCTAGTATTCTCTTCTCCCTGAAAATTCTATTGATTCTTTTGCTGAGCTTGCATATTCTTTCATAAAAGCACACTCTGGTGCACAAAAAGTCAAGAAAAGAATGGAGGACATATTTAAAATAAAGCAAGGAGACACGGAACTACTTCGTGAATTTGTAGACAGGTTCCAACGAGAAAGAATGCAATTACCCAGGGTGCTTGATAATTGGGCAGCCATGGCATTTGCAAGTAATCTAAATGACAAAAGCTCAGAAGCCACGTGGAGACTCAAAAAAAGTCTGAGAGAATTCCCAGCTACAACGTGGAATGATGTATATAACAGGTACAGTACTAAACTTCGAATAGAAGAAGACATCATTGCTCGTTTGAGAGATGAAGAGCATTCCAGATCCAGACGTTCTGAATTAGACAGAAGAACAGGTAAAAACAGGTACAATTCTTACTTAGGACCATCGGTACGCGAAACTCGTCCCAGGTTCGAAAACACTAGGTCAGATTATAGACCACCAAGCAGAGATGTGGGCTCATCCTCAACTAGATCCAGAAAGGATCAAGATGAACGACCTAAGGTAATGCATGAATTGGGGATCATACCTTTAATGTAAGTACTCCTGAACTTGTTTCAATATTAAGAAATATGGGAGATAAGGTTAAATGGCCCAAAGAAATGCGGTCAAACCCAAATAAAAGGAACCCAGATTTCTAGTGTGAGTTCCATAATGATCATGGACACAGGACTGCAGATTGCAGATTTCTACAGGGTGAAATAGTGATAAAGGTAAACATGCATATATGAAGAACAGGCAGGAGCCCCCGAAGCCTCCTTCTCCAAAAAGAATCATCAACGTGATACACGGAGGAGAGGAAGTCAACGGAAAAGTTTGAAAATTATCCTCGAAGGACACAATTACCCACAGAAAGCGGGTTCAAGAAAATCTAGATGAAGATGATATAACCTTTGACGATGCAGATTTTGGCGGGTTAATGCTTCCCCACAACAATGCTCTGAGTCGTGGAAGAAATTATCATGGGAAATCAGGTGATCCCAAAGTCACGAGCCATATCAAGGTTTGATAACTCTACGGTGATAACCAAAGGAGAGATCGAACTTAGCACTTACGCCGAAGGAGTAACTAAGAACACCAAATTCCAAGTCATTGATATTGACATGGCTTATAACGTGATTATGGGAAGGCCCTGGATCCACGACATGAAAGTAGTGACATCCACTTTACACCGGGTAATTAAATTTCCCTTAGAATGGGGAATCAGAAAAATTAGAGGTGATCGACAGACCTCCAGAAATATAAATTCCGTGGCGTTGTATAACAAAAAAGATACGGAAGATAGAGAAATCTTCCAAACAGTTTTCACCGGTCGAACAGGTACGAAAAAAGTGAATGTTCAAACAGGTACGGGAGGAGATACCCATGAGAAGGTGAATCCAGTCACCACAGAAGATGCGTTGGATCATATACATGCAAATTCTAGACCGGACGTCATTCATGAACCAGAGGAAGACGAACAAATCAAAACAACTATGGAAGAGCTCGAAGTTGTTCTGTTGTTTGGACAAAAACCCGAACAGAAGGTGTATGTAGGCACGAGGCTAAGTCCTGGCCGAAAAGGTAAGTTAATTGATTATTTAAAGTCTAACGCAGATTGCTTTTCGTGGTCCCACTCAGATATGACAGGTATTCCACAAGAAGTGATGACTCATAAACAAAATGAAGATCCATCCTTCGTACCTGTTAAGCAAAAGAAAATAAAGCAAGGACTATTCAAGAACCAAGTGATTGACGAAGAGGTACAAAAACTCTTGAAAATTGGTTCGATACGTGAGGTAACGTACCCTAACTGGTTAGTTAACACTGTGGTAGTACCCAAACAAATGGTAAATGGAGGGTATGCGTAGATTATACTGATTTAAATAAAGCATGCCCCAAAGATTCATTCCCATTACCACATATAGATCAAATGATTGATGCCACCGCAGGTCATGAATTATTAAGCTTTCTAGATGCTTATTGTGGTTATAATAAGATTAAAATTGATCCCTCAGACGAGGAAAAAACCTCCTTCATTACGAACAGGGGGACTTACTGTTATAAAGTCATGCCTTTTGGCTTAAAAAACACTGGAGCCACCTATCAAAGGCTAGTGACTTAGATGTTCCAGGAACATCTGGGAAAAACGATGGAAGTTTACATTGATGACATGCTGGTAATGTCAACACGGGCGGAAGACCCTTTCCAGCACCTTTGTATTGCTTTTGACATTTTACGCAGGTATAATATGAAGTTAAATCCAGAAAAATGCGCTTTTGGTGTACAATCAGGTAAATTCTTGGGTTTCCTTGTATCAAACAAGGGAATAGAGGTAAATCCCGCTCAAATTAAAGCTATAGAAGAAATATATGTACTAACAAATAAAAAAGAAGTTCAAAGACTAACGGGAAGAATAGCAGCTTTGGGAAGATTTATTTCTAGGTCTTCCGAAAAAAGTTTTAAATTCTTTTCAGTCCTCAAAAAGCAAAATCAGTTCGAATGGACTGAAGAATGTCAACAGGCCCTCAAGAATCTGAAGGCTTATCTATCAAAACCTCTGCTGCTATCAAAGCCAAAGGAAAGGGAGAGATTGTACATCTACCTAGTTGTCTCAAAAATTGTTGTAAGTGCAGTATTGGTAAGAGAAGATAATGTAAACAATCTCCTATTTATTATGTAAGCAAAACTTTACTAGATGTTGAAACCATATACCCACATCTAGAAAAGTTAGCCTTAACTTTAATAATGGAATCTAGAAAATTACGACCATATTTTCAATGTCATCCAATCACTGTTGTGACTTCATATCCTTTAAGAAATATTTTGCATAAGCAAGAACTGTCAGGAAGATTAGCCAAGTGGGCCATAGAATTAAGTGAGCATGAAATAATATATCAGCCTAGGACTGCAATTAAGTCTCAAATTTTAGCTGATTTTGTCGCCGACTTTAGTAGTAGCATTGTCCCTGAAGTGGAAAAAGAGTTACAACTCTTCAACTGTGCTAATCCGGGTCTATGGACCCTATTTACCGATGGCTCTTCCAATGTAAAAGGCGTCGGCTTAGGCATAGTCCTAATATCACCTACGGGTGAGAAGACACGACAGGATATTAAATGTTATCCTATAACTAACAATGAAGCAGAGTACAAAGCTATCATTGCAGGACTAGAAATCGCACGAGAACTCTCAATCGAGAAAATCGTAATCAACAGCGACTCCCAACTGGTAGTAAATCAGATGCAGGGGACTTACATAGCTCGAGAGACTCGGATGCAACAATATCTGGAAAAGGAACGAGAGCTCGTAAGACAATTCAAAACATGGAAGGTAATACAAATACCTAGAGAGGAAAATACAGAGGTAGAGGCATTAGCTAACCTTGCAGCAGGCACAGAAGTAACAAACAAAGACAATTCTATTGTCGTTCATCTATTCCATTCAGCGATCGACCATGACAGAAATGAGGTAACGTTCAACAATTTAACCTGGGATTGGAGAAACGAAATTCTTAATATTTTGCAGAATGGCACCGTACCTGAAGATAAGAAAACAGCTCAAGCACTTCGCCGCAAAGCTGCACGGTACTACCTCATTCGCAATTCATTATATCGCAAGATGTTCGGAGAACCCCTAGCTAAATGCCCCGGACCTAATCAAACAGAGTTCGTGATGCAAGAAGCCCATGAAGAACACTGTGGAAGTCATTCAGGAGAGATATCCTTGGTAAAAACCCTAATCAGAGTTAGGTACTACTGGCCTAAGATGGAAGAAGATCCCGAGAACTTCGTATCCAAATGCGACAGGTGCCAAAGGTTTGCCAATAACATGCATCGACCAGCAGAATTGTTACATCCAATTATATCCCCATGGTCCTTCATGAAATGGGGTATGGACATAGTGGGACCTCTTCCCCCTGCTAAAGGACAGGTACGGTTTCTACTCGTACTTACCGATTATTTCACAAAATGGGTAGAGGAAGAAGCATTCAATCAAGTGCGAGAAAAGGAAGTTAAGAGTTTCTTATGGCGAAACATAATATGCCGATTTGGGATACCGAAGGAGATCGTGTGTGATAATGGCCCACAATTCATAGGCTCTCAAATCACAGAATTCTTTGAAAGCTGGCAAATCAAACAGACCACTTCAACACCGTATCACCCTGTGGCTAATGGTCAAGCTAAGTCAACAAATAAAATCATCATCAACAATATAAAGAAGCGGCTAGATAAAGCCAAAGGAAATTGTCCTTATGAGTTACCATCGGTATTATGGGCATACAGAACAACTTCAAAAACAGCCACGGGAGAAACTCCCTTCGCACTTGTCTATGGCTCAGAAGCTTTAATACCCGTAGAGATTGGCTAACCAAGTATAAGGTTTATAAAAGCCACGGAGGAGGCAAACGATGAGGAATTAAGGACTAATTTGGACCTGCTCGAACCAAGAAGGGAAGCAGCATTAATACGGATGGCAGCTCAAAAACAAATCATAGAGCGTTATTACAACCGTAAATCTCATCTCAGATACTTCAAGATTGGGGACTTCTTCCTCAAAAAGTCTTTCAATCAACGAAATAAGCAGGCGTAGGAAAGCTAAGTCCAAATTGGGAAGGACCCTACAAAGTCCAAGGCATAGCTGGGAAGGGCGCCTACGAGCTGGAAGCTATGGACGGCAGAATCCTACCGACAAGCTGGAATGACATCCGCTTGAAGAAGTACTACTTATAAGGAAAAGAAGTACCCCCGGTCAGGTATCACACGTTCGATTTTATTTTTAACATTTAAAATTTTACTAACTTTTTTAGATGATAGGCATAAAGCTAACCCATTACCAAATGATGATATTAGACCTGCAAAGATGCGAGGAAATAACTAAATTCCCGGTCTAGGGTTACACTTTCTGATGGACGTTTTAAAGGGTTAAGAAGTCATCATCTAAAAACTATATACCTTCGAGTCCCGCACGTTTTTCCTTTTTAGGAAAAGGACCGCAAGGAAGGAATAGTCAAGTGCTCGAGATTTCATTCTTCAAAGCTCAAACACTTGGGGGACTATACAGTATGGAAGGCTAAGACGAAGCGAAGAAGACTATCAGAAAGTCAAAGCTCGAGCTTGAAGATCCATCTACCCAATAAGTCAGGTGATACGAGCAGAATTGAAAGAGCTGAAGACTCAAATACAAATCCTAATTCAAAAAACCTTCGAACATGTTCAGGTTGAAAGGCAAAATGTTAGCCACGAGGAAGAAATGCACATCTTTGTACTTATTCAAAACTGTTGTAACAAAAAAACGGTTAGGGGTAAAAGATCATCATCATTGTACTCGTTCAAAAATGGTTGTGATTAAAAACAGTTACGAAATCTTTGTACTCATATAGAAAACTGTTATCAAATAAAACAATTACAGAAGAAAGATCAAAATCCTTGTATTTGTTCATAAATCTGTTATCAAATAAAATAGTTATGGATGAAAAAGCATTTCCCTCATACTTATTAAAAATTGTTGTCAACAAAAACAGTTACGGGTAAAAACCCCAATCTTTATAAAAATTGTTACTAATGAAAAACAGTTGTTCCCTTGTATTAATTCGAAAAAACGGTTACCTATGAAAAACAGTTACGAAATACAAGTGTATATCAAATCTGTTAAATGAAAACAGTTGCAACATGAGTTTTAGACGATAATCAAAACACATGTAAAATGTCGTGGAAGTTCAAACAAAAAACTTTCCTCAGAAACATTCTTAAACATGTGAAAAAATTCCTATTACTCTATTGCATTATTACACCATTATGAAGTTGAGACGTCTTCTTCATTAAGTGTCAATCAAAAAGGGCTCCCTTTCATAAACAAATCCTACTACAAAAAAGGCTCACATTTTATATACAACATCGTGCCTACTATGAAAAGGTACGAGTGATTTCAGCATCTTCATGCAAAAATTTAGAGGTAAAACAAAAACCTCAAAAATCAAAACATGCAAAAGACTTAAGAGTGAAACAAAAGCTCAAAGTAAAAAAGTCATAACTTGCATATATTCAAAAAAGAGTGGCTAAGTAAGAATTAAGTACATTTAGTACTTAGCCGCATATAATTTATACATTAAGGTTCCCCTAAGTTGTCAGTTGGGGACTTTAAAAAGATCTAAATTTACCCCCGATGGAGCTGAGGGTAGCCACCAATCAAATAAAGAAAAAGGTGAACCAATATCTTAATCTTCTTAAGGAGGAGGATTGACTTCTTCACTGGCAGGAGGAATGGGAGCAACTTGGGACGAAGAGGCATGAGCAGCAGGAGTCTCACCGTCAGGTGAAGAGAGGTTATGACCTTGTTGATCCTTCTTCATGGCCTCCTTAGTTTTAGCTATTTTAGCACTAAGGTCGAAACCCTCTTGACTCATTTCCGTCAATGTGTCAAGGCGAGAATTCATGTACGCACAAATAACATCGACATCATCCGCCTCTTCGAGATCTTCATAATCTCTCGCCCATACCTGAAGCTCAGCTCTTAGCCTATCCTTCTCTACTTCAGCGGCTTCATGGGCATCCCACAAAGGTACAATCGACTCCTCCAGAGATTGAACTCTGTCTAAAGCATTACGAAGATCCTAATAAGTCCGGGTGAGTGACTGCACAAGCTCGCCTGAGTATTCCTCCTTCTGCCCCTGCAGGTATTTTAAGTTCCTAACTTCTTCTGAGGCACGGGACAACTGCTCAGCAAATGAAGATTCGAGAATGCTCTTGTTCTTATCAGCCTGATTGGAAGAAGCCTTCTCCAATGCCAGTTCCACTACCATAATCCTCATCTGCCGCTTCAAGGTACTCGTTTCTTCTTCTAAGGCATCCATGTCAATCTTTAAACTGTCATACTGTCCCTTCCAATTATCAACATCAGCCCGCAACTCTTTTATCTCCTAATCCGTATTTGAAATCCTCTTCATGAGCTCCATGACTATAAGATTGATCTACAAAAAATAAACCAATTAGATATGATAAATTTTATGTACGGAAATGAAATAAGATAAACTACACCATACCTTCGAAGATGTATGCACAACTTCATTGGCCCATGTAAGGGCACTATGGCTAGCTAGCTTGGACCTCTCCGTGGGGCCTGTCAAAGGCTTAAGCCACACTTCAAGCTCGCCATTTTTCTTGAAGAGACTTCCCTCAGCCGGAACCTCTATTAGGACTTGCCGCATCTCCCTGCAAGAAGACCATACTTCCCTAACGGAAGGCACGGAAGCAGGCAGAGGTGAAGAAGCAAAAGGCACCGAGGATTGAGGAGTCGGGGAAGCCATAGGCAAAGCAACGACGGGAGCTGTGATAGCCAAGGGAGCAGAGGAAGTACTAGGGGCAGATGAAGTAGTTTCTCTAAAAGAAGCAGGAAAGACAGCCAAGGGAACTTCATCAATAGCGGGGCCAAATCCTTCGTAGAACAGGTGATCCACAGATTCATGTACATGAGGGAGTGAAGTGTCTTCAGAAGTAGAGGGTCTTGACTTCAGGCATGGAAGGCACAACCACGGGTGTAGACACATCCTCCGAAATCACCCTCCTTCTTCGTGACCTGTGCACCAAAGTGCCTTCTTCTTCTTTTTCTTCTTCTTCTTCTTCTAAAGATCGAGACTCACCAACCTTCCTCTTCGAGGAAGAAGAACCATCAATAATCTCTTGGGCCTGAGTCAAATACATCTTCGGAATGGACGCAGCAGACACCCCACAAGCAGAGAACCCTGTCAAAAGGGAAAAAGTTAAACGACAAAGAAAAAAGAGGCTCGAGTAAGGAAAGAAGCGGAAACAAAAGCTTCACTTACCGTGGGTCTTTACTTGCCAACCTTACTTCCCAGAGAAGTACTTCCAAGATCTTTCTTCCAAGGGATCAACCGACAATAATTTTTCTACCCAATCATGGATACCGGAGACATTCTCAACAGTACCCATGATTGCTGAAGGAAGAAGAAACAGATACGGTGTTAATAAAACAATTCAAGCAAAAAGAATAAAAGTAACAAATATGAGCTAAAATGTACTCACGTGCACGATTCCACTTCTTAAGGAAGGGAATATTTTCTTCACCCACTAAACCAGCAGTGGGCACAGCGACGTACCGGAGGTACCAACCTCTATTCTTATCCTCTCTAGGGGTTACCAACACTCTTTTACTCCTGGCAGCCAGAGTAAAAAACCCTTGACGAAATAAGGCAGGAGAACAAAGATGAATAAGATGGTTAAAATTAAAAGGAACCGAGGCTAAAGAAGCTAAACTCCTAAGACGCGCAACAACTCGCCACACAAGCAGACCAATTTTCCCTAAGCAAATATTGAAGAAACGACAGAATTCGATTATGACTGGATCAATGGGAGGTCTAAACCCTAAAGTAAAAGGGTACATATAAACAAAAGAATACTCCGTCTTGTAAGACGTTATTCTTTGATCGCTATTCGGAATATAGACAGTGAAATCAGACCTCCAAAAGCATTCCCTACGAACAAGGGAAATCTGACCTTCAGTAATAAGAGTGGGATACCTCTCAACACTATCAAGGGAAGAAGTCTGATCTATGAGGAACTGATTGTCCCTAGTAAAGACAAACTCAGCAGGAATGATTTCATCAACTCGAGGTTCATGAAGGTGTTCGTGATGTTCTCTACCTCTGGACAAAGACTTGGAAGCTCTAGCTCCTGGTGAAATTAAAGACCTAGAAAAAGGAGGGGAGACAATCTGAGAAGAAGAAAAGCCTCTTGAAGGAGTGGACCCTAGACTCCTTAGTCTACCACCCCTCCGACTCCTAGTCGGAGCAGAAGAAGGTGTTAAACTCTCAACGTCAATCACTCTTTTGGGTTGATTTGAAGAAGACATGTTTAAGAAGGCAAGAAGAAATTCTTTACAAGTAAAAGAGACAAGCTAGAAAGTGTTTCGTGGAAGTAAAGAAAAGAAGAGAGGTATTTATCACTACAAGAAACTTGACTTTTAACGACCATTTCTTAACGAAAGGACATGAATCCGGTCGTTATATGTGTACTTCTAGTGACCAACTTTTTTTCCGGACGTTAAAGTCAATTTTTAATTTCAACATTATCAGGAATAAATATTATATCCTTAAAAGAAAAATATTCAGTCGTTTAAAAGTAATTTATTTAATAAAACACAGGCGCAAACGTTTTCCCTCATTTTTTCCCCGCCCAAACCCAACCCCACATTCCCCAAAATAAAACCCTTAAGTTTGGATAAAAAACTCTTGTTTCAATTGCAAGAATGAAGAAAACTGCTCACCGCCGACGCTGTCTCTTGCAATTGCCCATCTTGGAGTAAACTTCTTCGAATAAGAATACTGCCCGTCTCCTCCGTTAACATCGGCTCCTCGTCTAAGAATTTCCATCTTATTGTAAGTTTATGCCAAATCACTAAACTTTATGTTGTAACTATTGAGTGGAATTGGATATTCTTTTCATTGTCCAATGGTCTCTCGGTTTGATGATATTGGTCTTCTTTTCTTCAAGTATTTTGGATTTCTTCCTAAATCTTGATGTTTCCCAATACTATCTTTTATCATAGTCTAGTTATGTTGGAGTAAATCTGCTCAGAGTTGCAATTTTATTCAATTTTTATTGTTTTGTTGACCTAAGTATGGATCTTCATTTGGTACATGAGGTGAAGGGAGAAATAGGTACAAATATAGGAAGTTGTAATCTCTTTTTCCTTGTCATGTATGATTTTTCTATAAATGCTCTTTATCTATGTGTTTTTCGTTGCCGTTATGGCTAAAGATATAACCATGACGACATAATGATTTTTTTAAAGAATTATCACTTGTTGGATGAACTGAAATACGGGGGACTTTACATTTATATAAAGTTCTTATATTTAATTACTTGAATATCAAATGTCAAATATGAATTTTAGGCTTACAAATGATGCGTTCAAGTGTTGGATGGATTTAACTAGATATAGCATAGAGTATACTGATGGTGCTTAATGTTTCTTGGACATTGCTTACTCTGTTGAAGATCCTCAAGGAAAAGAATAATATTGATTTAAGTAGAAAGGGACCACATCTAAGAGTTGCTTAAAGACGTGATCTTTTAGTATCTTATTTTTTTACCTTACTAAACACATAATAAAAACATTAGTTTCTCTTGATACAACTTGCAATAAATATATCAATTGAATATTACATGTTTCGAGTAACAAGCAACAAGTAAAGCAGTTTCATGTTTCACAATACTTCCCTAGCATTAATTACCTCCTTTAGAATTGTGCACTTGTATCCGTGAAGTAAATCACATTTTCATATCTTACTTTGTGATGAAAATCTCAAAGTAATAATTCGGTATAACAACACTTTTATTCTACCTCTCTCATTATGTTCTTTTTTTTTTCTCTCCCTAAAAGGAAATTGTTTTCTTTTTTTTTGTTGGTGAGTTCTTGGAGATGATTGTTTATGTTTTTGTTCTTTTATTGCTTCACTTGTTCAATAATTTATCTGCATTGAGCCTCCCAATCAACTCATATGAGAAAAGTGAAGGTGAAGAAGGCATAAGTTGCTCGACATTCCCTGCAAGCACAAGTTGCTTGAATCTCTTTGAAGTCGATGCTCAGCAATTCCTAGAGGTGGTAGTTGTTGTTCGTGCAGACATTGGTTCCCCATTTTTACTTCGTGATTGTTGTTTGTGAGGATAAATACCATTTCAGGTATGTCATTTCTCTTGTTTCACTATTAGTTCAAGAGTGTTAAATGCTTTCATTATATTAGGTATATTTGATAGGCTTTTTTCGTAAGCAATCCAAAGTGAAAGACACTACTATGAATCCTTATCAATGGGTTACATTTGAAGTATTTTTTATGTAACTTCTCCTAATTAATGACATGCATGAAGTGATATTATATCAAGATGTCCAACTATAAGTTGTCCCTTTATCACTTGCACTCTGACTATTTCTTTCCTGTCTCTGACAATATATGTCCCTGATCATATCTTTGCTGATCTTCCATTTAATATTACTCCTATTAACATTGCTTGGTTACTCCATTCTAAACTTATAATTAGAGTCCAAATTCAGTCAATCTCAGAACTACAAATATTATAAGCTAGAAAAAAGAATGGAAGATGATCTTATAGTACAAAGGAAAAGAATTTTGTGTAAATGTTACCATTTTCAACAAAAAAAAAAGGGAAAGAATTTTGTCATTGATATCTTATCTGTAAGATATGGTTCCCCAAAAGAGAAAGCTTTCATACTCTTACTGAAGTTTTTTCTTCCTAAAATAAATTCCATTTGTGGTAGTGTCAATGGCAATCCCTAATTCACTTAAGTGAAATTGAGAAGGATAGCCCTACCTATGTGAGATTCAATTCAACCTCCACCTATGATTAATATCAGCAATTACATTGTATGCAATATTCATATAGATCTCATGAACATTAGGCTTATCTTTATCTTTTTCTCCTCTACCCCATTTTAGACATTGTACATACTACAATGATGTAGACAAGAAAAAATTAAGATAGACTTTTAACAAACTTGGAATTGTATTTCTAGTATTACTGCAGTTCTAGGCAGCTTTCTGCCTTTCTAGACAGTGTTCTGCATTGTAGATAACATTCATCATTTTTACAGTGTTATTGCGCTATGGACATCTATCTGTATTATTATATTTTTGTACAGTTTTCTGCATCTCTGTAAAGCGTTCTTCATCTCTGCACAGCATTCGGCATTTCTGCACATCATTATGTATTTATGCACATCATTCTGCATTTCTTCGCAATACTCTTCATTCTTGTGTGTTTCTACATGACTAAATTTTCTTGCAATCAAGGCTTCCGCAAGAAAATTGATACAGCAAGTTTTTAATCTTTTTCCTAGTTGTTGATCTAATGGAGTAACATACACTTTTTCTTTTATCAGATCAAGAATTTGAAGACTTGAAACTTTCTTGAAGATACTGTAGAGAGAGTTGAAATTGATGAAAAATGTTGAAGAACAAGTTGAAGTGCAAGAGGAACACTTCATTTTGCGAGATTTTTTTTAAAGATGTTGCTATTTGTATATGCTATAATTCTATTTTCTCTCGTTTAGGAGTTGAAAAAAATAATGTCATACAATTTGGTTTGGTATATTTTTGGTAATGTGATACTCTAATCCTTTGTAATCAACAATGATGTTTATATGAGTACTTACTTTTTATATATGTTCGGATTTGTGTGTGGATATGTCAATTTTAGCTGCCGTTATTTATACAATTTATAAAAAAAACTGGTCGTTAGGAGCACTTAAAAAGGCTGAGTTTGTTGTTGTTATTGATGTTTTGGCGACCAAGAAATGACTGTTAGCGAAGGGAAATTCAGTCGCTAAAAGGAGGAATAACGACTGGATTTGTTGTCGTCGTTAAAAGGTTTTTAACGACCGGTGACGATCGTAAATTTTCCGGTCATAAATGATCAATAACGACTGTAATTGGACTTTTAGCGACAAAAACTCCCCTCGCTAAAGGCCTTTTTTCTTGTAGTGTATACTTGAGGACAACGTCAAACATGGGGAAAAAAATGATGAAACGTCATAATTGAAGGTGTCACTTCGTGACTGACGCAGCCGCAAAAAGCCCTAAAAGGCGCCGAGTAACTGCAAAACCAATCCGTAAGGGACACGTGGTTTGAGCATTAAATGGAAGTGACATACGACTCCTATGTTCAGAGAAGGATACAATATTTCGAGGTAAAGTAGCGGCAAAATATTCCCGCCATAAATGCGTATCCACTTACCAAATATTAATCGATAAATAAATGGTAAGTGGGGGGACTATCTGTATTGGTAAAAAAAAAGGTTCACACGTAAGGTGATTCTTGACAACTCAGCCGGCTACGTGGACCGAGGAAAACACAACTGTTGGATATGATTCTATAAAGAGGTACGGAACAAAGAGGTGCGGATCAATAAACCTACGGGGTAATCAGTCACGGGAAACTCAACCTGATTGAGACAGGGAAGAGACAAAGTAAGAATGAATCCAGACAGAGTTATGGGCAGATTCAGGAATCCTCAATTAATGACTCATACATTATGTAACATTCATGCAACAGTTACGGTTACCCTTTGTAACGCCCCATTAATGTAATAATTAATCATTAAATGGCGATCATTGCAAGAAGTAGATGTTATATTAGGAAATCCCCTATATAAAGCAGGGGAATATAACTTGTAAGGGACATCTGAACTTCGAATACAATACACTTTACTTTCTGAGCATCATATTATCGCCATTCATTAAATTTATTTTACTAAATATTATTTCTTTGATTATCAGTAACCTGTGTTCATCCTAAAAGTAGCTTTGGTCAAAGAATCTAATTCTTTGGTTAAACAATCATCACCTAGAAAAATTGGCGCTCGTTTTGCTAACACCTCCAGGAAGCTAAAATCATACTTTCAATGTCACCCCATATGTGTTGTAACCTCTTAACCACTAAGGAACATCATGAACAATCCCGAGCGCTCGAGCCGATTGGCTATATGGGCTATCGAAATCAATGGGTACGATATCAAGTATCGTCCCCGAACTACCATAAAATTTCAAATTTTGGCTGACTTCGTGGCTGACTTTAAGATGGCCTTAATGCCCGAGTCGAAAGAGAATTATTGTTAGCACCCTTTACACGGGTGATGCCTCAAACGCAAAGGGTTTCAGGTTCGGCATCGTGCTGAAGCCTCCTACGGGAATGTAATTAGGCGGTCTATTAGAACTGTGCAATTGACTAACAATGGGGTCGAGTATGAGGTCATGATTGCAGGTCTCGAATTGGCTAAAAGCTTTGGGACGAGGTGGTCAAAGCTAAGTGTGATTCCCTCTTAGTGGTAAATCACGTCAATGGTGATGTTCAAAGTAAAAAGAGGAACGAATGTGAAGGTATTTAGACAAGTTACAGGTAACGCTACATCAATTCAAGGAGTGGACCCAGCAGCATGAGCCCCAAGATAAAAATAGCGAGGCCGATGTTCTGGCTAACTTGGGGTCATCGGTTGATGACGATGAATTCTGTTCGGGAACGGTCGTACAACTTATAAAGTAGGTGGTAGCAGAAGGCCATGCCAAAGTAAACTCAACAATTATAACTTGGGATTGGAGGAACAAGTACATAGACTACTTAGAAATTGGAAAATTTCCCTCTGACCCCAAAAATCGAGAGCGTTGTGTACCAAGGCTGCCAGATTTAGCCTGGTCGAAGGGGCATTGTTCAGAAGAACGTTCGACACACTGTTAGACAGATGCTTGGGGTCGGGAGATATTGAGTACGCCTTGAGAGAAGTTCACGAAGGCACTTGCGAAAACCATTCGGGGGGAAAGTGATCCATCAGCCGAGGGAGCTACTTCAATCGGTCCTATACCCATGACCGTTTATGAAATAGGGGATGGACACCGTTGGTCACCTGCCATAGGCACCAGGTAAAGGTACAGGAGAAAGAAGTCATTTACTTCATCTGGGGCCACATAATATGTCAATTTGGGATACCAACTGAATTCGTGTGTGATAATGGGAAGCAATTTCTCGGCATCAAGGTAAACAAACTTTTAGAAGATCATAAGATTAAAAAGATACTATCAACACCCTACTGGGAACGGACATGCAGAATCAACAAACAAGACCACACTTTAAAACCTAAAAACAATGTTGACTGATGCCATAGGAAAATGGAATGAAATTTTTCCCGAAGTATGGGCGTATCGTACAACCTCAAAGTCTTGTACCGGGGCCACCATATTTTCATTGGTTTACGGAGAGCCTTAATATCAGTCAAAGTAGAATAATCGAGTTTTATGTTCCAATACCCGACCAATTCTAATGGTGAGGCCATGATCATGAGCTTGGACTATTGGATGAAAGGCATGAGGCCGCCCTAGTACAATTAGCCGCCTAGAAACTGTGGATATAAAGATACTACAACCGAAGATCCAACCTACGACACATCAAGATCGAGGACTTGGTGTTGAGGAAAGTAACATTACACACCCGGAACACGAACAAGGGAAAGCTGAGAACGAACTAGGAGGGACCACATCGAGTCGTCTGAATACGACGAAGGCCCATACAAACTCGAACCAGGAAAGGGTGTGCAACTACCAAGCAGCTGGAACGTGATGCACTTAAAGCGGTACTACTACTAAGGTACGATCACAATTACTCTTTAATAATATTATCTTTCGGACTAACACTTGCAGGAAATGGCGAAGGGTGAATGTGACTATTAGGTTTGAAAGCATGTGTTTCACTCTTTTTCCCTTAGACCATTTTTGTTCCAAAATGGGTTTTTCGGCAAGGTTATTAATGAGGCAACAGTAAAATGTGATAACTTAGATTTGAAGGCCATCTCATAACGGAATCAATGGGTGTTCATTTCACATTACCACTATCCGAGCCCTCCTAAGCTCAACCTAGAAAATTGGGGGCCATCACCCTTGGGTTAAGGTTTTTAGCAAGGGAAAACAGAAAACCTTGTAAGTTAGAAGCTAAGTCTCGGTGGTTATGATTTATTATAAGTCCAAACGATCGTGTGAACCGTGCCCGCATAGTCGACTTTAGCCATAACACAAGCTTTTTCGTGCGTTCAGTCATGTACTATAACACAAAAATGAAAGAAAGTTAGCCCTTGCTAAGACACATTTCCTTGCTCCTTCAATTCGAGATCATAAGTGCCCACAGGCTACCCCTACCTCGGCGACTACCGCTCAAAAAATGATCGGATAAACCATGCTATCAAATCTTGAGATAACCAAACCTATTAGGCGGTTCCCAAATACAAAAGGCTATGGTCTCCCTAAAAATGGCTGAGAGACGTCTCAAGCTCGTAATCAGAAAGTAATGCCTTTATAAAAAATTGAAACCTGCTAAAAGGTTACCCTCAGCAAAAGCATTGTCTAAAATCACTTAAGCATCTTGAAAAAACTTCTGGTCACACCGAATTTTCAAAGCCTCGAGCAAAAAAAGTTGTATTGAACTCAGGCTTCGATCGGACCTCGGAAGATGGGATACCCTATAACTACATTTGATTCTATGTTAAGGCATTAGAAACATTGCAAGAATAAAAATCATGAAGAGATGCTGGAAAGTGAAGACTTGAAATTGCCAGAAAAGGAAATTTTTATATATGTTCAGGAATATACTTAGAAAGGCCCAAAAAAAACGGCCCAATAAAAACGGCCTCAAATAGACCAACAAATGTGCATAAGACAAACAACTAAAAATTACTAAGGCATCTAAGCCTAATCTTCGCCAGGGCCCAACTCTTCTCCAGAGCCGTCGAACTTTGGATCTCTCCAAACCCTTGATATCTCAAAGCCTTCGGCACCTTCGGGCTCGTAAAGTTTCTTTGCCTCGACCTCGGATTCTTTGCCTTATTCAATCTCAGCCGATAGGTCAAAACTTCGGGCGTGGATCTCATCGAGGGTAAAATGATATGAATCATAAGTAGCCACTAGGGAAAAAACATGAATAATAAACTGCCCCTTAGGCATAACATCACTCAGAATCAGTCCTTCAGCATGCCTCACAAAAACTCGTAATCAGCCCCTTGGGAAACCTCACAACCACTCATGCCTCCTAATCACTTGTCACTCAGCACTCGGCACTCGGCACTCGCATTCAGTAGGTACATGTGCTCACTGGGGGTGTACAGACTCCGGAGAGGCTCCTACAGCCCAAGCGTTATATCGCTGCGGCGTGCAGCCCAACCCAATATCGCTGCGACATGCAGCCCGATCCATATGTCTCGCTGCAGCGTGCAACCCTATCCAACATATCTCGTTGCGGCGTGCATCCCGATCCATATATATATATATTGCTGCAAATCTAACCAAAACCAGATTAATAACATCAATATATGCTAGGGAGACAAAACCCATTCGAAAATTATCAAGATTAGGCACAAATCCCGAAATTGGCCAAACCCGACCCCCGGACCCACTTCTCGGATTTTGATAAAAATCACAAAACTGGAATCCTTATTCTCCCACAAGTCTATACATATCAAGAACATCAAAATCGAACCACAATTGCCCCTTCAATTCCTCAATTAAAGTCACCAATTTTCCATGCCCTAACTTCCCCAATTTACACCTAAAAAACATGTAATCTAGTCAGATTATTCGATGATAGTTCAATATTATGGAGTAGAAATAATCACAAGTGACTTACCTCAAGATTTCCCACGACTTCTCGCTCAAACATTGCTCCAAGCCGCGTTCTTTTCATCCAGAAATGTGGAAATGAGTTAAAAAAAATAAGACAGCTCAATAAAAACACGAATCTAGTCGCTAAAGCCCAAATCTCGTCGCTAAGAGCCAAATCTGGTCGCTAAAGGTGCCCACCAGCAATGTTTATTTTCACTAAAAAGGCTCTAACTCCACCATACGAACTCGGAATTCGATGATTCATTTCCTTGTGAGTCACAAATAATAATACAAGCATAGCCCTTCAATCGAAACTCAATTCGGAGCTCATTTGCTCAGTGCGATACCCATTTCGCTCGTTAAACAATTAACTCATGTTTCGCGTCAAAAACCCAATCGTGACTTGATGAAATTAGACCAAACTTTCCATATCACTCGTATAATTCATTATCAAAATCCCGAAAGTCTCGAAATCAAATTTCGATCTCTAAAACTAAAAACGGACCTTTGGATCATTACATGCTTATGCTCAAAACGCCAAAATCTTCCAAAAACTCTTCCAAAACTTATCTGAGCCTCATGGGACCCCAACCAAGTATACTAAAAAGTCCCATAATATGACACAAACTTAGTCGATGCCTCAAATTACATCAAACAATGCTAAAACCGTGAATCACACCCCAATTCAAGCTTAATGAAACTAAGAACTTCTAACTTCTATATTTGATGCCAAAACCTATCAAATCAAGTCCGATTAACCTCAAATTTTGTATACAAGTCACAAATGACACAACGAACCTATTCCAACCTCCATAATTCCATTCCGACCCCGATATCAAAATTTCCACTGCCGACCGAGAAAAACCAAATTTCCAATTTCGCCAATTCAAGCCTAATTTTACCACGAACCTCCAAATCATATTCCGGACGCGCTCCCAAGTCCAAAATCACCTAACAGAACTAACCAAATCATAAAAATCCAAATCCGAGATCGAATACTAAAAAGTCAAAACTTGGTCAAATCTTTCATATTTAAAGCTTCAAGCTAAGAATTGTTCTTCCAAATCTATTCCGATTTAAATATTTCATAATACATCATACGGGTCTATTCATGCTCGAGAACTGGCGAGCAAAGTATAAATGCTCAAAACAACCGGTCGGGCCGTTACAACTCTCTACCGAGGGCGTCTCGCTCCGTGATAGCTGAGCTCAACTGTGCTCGGAGTTCGTCATTCAGCTGAGACCACTTGTTAGTTGTCTCCTTTGCCACCCAGAATTGGACCTCTACCGATTCCAGCTTTTCCTTGGCAGTTTCTTTCTCCGAAGCCAACATGTCCATTTTGAGATCCCATCCACAGGCCATGGCTTGGACCTGGTTCATCTAGATTCAGAGTTGGTGGATCTAGTAGATCTAGCCATGGCTTAGCCACCACAACTAGCTCCTCCTTTTTTAATTTGAAAGACTTTTACCATTTTGACCAGGTAGGATTGGTCCCACCTCAGGGTCGAAGAGACCTTCTATGCCCTGTATAGCTCGGTCTGAAGGTACTTGATGACCCTGTCTTGTTGCTCACTAAGGAGTTTGTACATATCCTTCTTTCGAGCCTGCTCCTTGAGCTCAAACTCGAGCTAGTTGATCTCGGAGCGAAACTTGAGGAAGCTTTCATGGTGAAGCACTGAGGCCTGCAAAGTAATGAAAATAGTAAGAGATATTGAAACCTAAGTGGAATCCATAAAGGGGTATTGATGCCTTACCCGGTTTAGCGCTTGCTGAGCCCTGTTGAAGAAACTCTATGTGCCAACCTTGTTCATCTTTACCTAGCCCTCTTTGTTAACCAAACATCGGAGGTAACTAACCATACCCACCGGAGCAAATAAAATGCGAGCATCCTCCGGGACCATAAGAATGAATGTTCTCTTGCAGCTGGGGTCTAAACTCAGAGCATGAAACTTCTTTACTAGTTTTCGGCTCAAGCTCGGTCCGCCAATTTTTGAAGTCACGTCCTTCTTTGGGATCTCCAAGTCGCCCATCCTAATAAAGATGTCCAAATTAGACATGTCCACGCCATCGAAGAAGGAACAGAGAAGGTCGGATGCACCATGATCTCCTTCACTTGACTTGTCCTTCCCTGCTTGGGCCTCTTCAACCATTGACTTGGTGTAAGAAGGCGTCTCCACGATTTCTATCACACCGATTGCTTCCTTAGGAATAGTGGTAGCTTCTTGGGAAGTCTCATCCCTGGTCTCCATTTCGGCCTCTCAAGTATGAGGGAGATCGACCTCATGGCTCTCTTCATCGGTTGTTGCATGCTCCCCAATAGTAATCGATCCTTGGGTGACAAAGATACAATCTTCTTCAGGTTCATCCCTCAATCGGTAAAGCAAATCAAAGTTCGATACCTAGGACCTGGTACTTTTTTTTGGGCTTGCAGACTCGAGTGGCCGACCTTTTTTTTCTCTTCACCTCGAGCCCCTTTGAGCCCGAGGATTTTCTTTTTCTCTTCTCTGCACCAACCTGGGGCTGCCCCGTAATGGGAGGGATCCACGGACAACGACACATCCTCGTTCCCTTCCAATGGCCTAAGTTCGGTGGTCTTAGGCAAACCTACAGAAAATAAAGGAGAGATCGACGTTATATAAGTTTAGATCATAGTATAAGCTATTCGAAGGACAACCTTACCATGAGAACGCGCCTCCCATCGACCCTACGAAAGCTTGCTCCATGAGCGCTCAAAGTACGATATTCGCTTGCAGATGCCTTAGATCCAATCCTTGAGTCGGGGGACCGCATTGGGAACATGAGAAATCGTTGCACGATCACGAATACGGATTATGAGAAAGGAAACAATTGAAACTTGACACTTACGAAAAGGCTACACTTACGAGATGTATTCCACTTCTCGTGAAATGGCAGGAATTCGGAAGGGATCAAATACTCAGCTTTTACCCGAACGAAAAGCCTTTGCCGGCCTCGATCTCGATCCTCGTCGATGCTTGAAAAGGGAGCCTTGTTGGCCCGGCGAGTAAGGTTGATTAGTCCCCCTAGGACGATTTGGGGACTGTACAGACAGAGCAGGTGGCCGAGGGTGAATCGAGTAGATTCGGTGTTGTCCACAAAATAACGTAGGAGGATCACGGTCCTCCAAAGAGACGGGTGGATTTTCCCGAGACATACTTCGTACCTCTTGCAAAAGCCAGAATCACTGGGTTATCGGGCCCAGCGTACATGGGTAGGTGTAAACACTCTAATACCCCTTCACGTGGGTAGTAATAGAATCCTTGGGCCCGTGGACTACCACATCCTTGCCTTCCCATTTATCGTCCGCTCAGACTGTGGGAAGGACATCCTCAGTAGTGGAGCATATGTATCTTCATGCTCCTTCACCCCTGTCCTGTTTGGATTATGCCTTGACTTTGAAGTTGTCCGCAGTTGAGCAACCCCTGGGTATAAATCTTTTCAAGGGGGCTCGTGGGCGGCCTCAAGGGTAGTTGCCTCGGGAGCAGCTACCTTGGGAGTAGCCGCCTCACAAGCAGCCAACTCAGCATTTGTAACCGGGTGGGAAGATTAAGAGGCACCCTACTGAGGAACTAATTTTGAAGTCTTGGCCATCGTAAATATGGAAAAATATATGAAGATTTGAAGAAGGTGTATAAATAGTTGAAGTTCAGAAGTGAAGATATGAGGCCCAGGGTCGAAAATTCAAGAAAGTGTATGAAGCTTTTAGGTTAAAGATGAAGGTATGAAGGCTCAGGATACGAAATATGAAGATTTAAGAAAGTCAAAGCCTTTGTGGAGTTCGAAGGTAAAATCCAGGATCAAAAAGTGAAGGAAGTGAAATGGGGTGAAGCGTTTATAGGAGGAAATTAGCAACGCTTCGCATTCGGAGGTAACAATCCATTCAACGACATGTATCCGAGGTCAGAACAACGTGACAGATGGGATGTTTTGTCTTATCCGCCATCCCGATTGTAACGTGCGAAGGAAGGAACCGTTTTCCCATCGTTTCGCCAAACCTACTCTCTCGGGAATGAGAGGAATATCTGTATACGGGTAAAACCGGGGCTAATGAGCACCCCGATTTTCGGTGGGGAAACGAAGCAAAGATATGACTACATGAGATCGGAGTTGAAGCAGGGAATTTCTCATACTAAGGCCCGAACGGAGTGCTCGTCACTGGGTCCTACAAGACAACACCCCCCGAACTTGGTATGAGCCCCATGAGAAACGGTTGCACACGCATAACAGAGGTTCGTGATATCCGCACCCTAACGGATATCACGACATAAATCTCGCCCGATGTCAGTAGCATATCAGTAATTGATGTACAAAGAGGATTTTTACCTTTTTTTGAATTGTACTAAGGGTAAAACTCTCCTACTATATAAAGGGAAAATTTCTGATTCAATACACACATTGTAACATGCATATTAAGGCAACACAAACTCATTTTTCTGCTTTCTAGCTATTGAAAAGTTTTTATTTTAAAATAGTTCATCTTACATATCTAGCTTCGAACTGAGAATCTGACTAAGGGCAGAACTATCGCTAAGCTTAAAAGCTCAATGCCACAACTGGTTTGGTTATTTATTTTTATGCTTAATTCGTGTATTTAACATCCTTAATTACTTGTATTGAATCGATCCACATATTCTTAAAATCACGTATAAATTTAATTGTTATCCGTTTCAAAGGTAAACATAGTGAACAATTTTCTGAAAGTTCTTCCTATATCTCATGTTCTATCACCTAACAAGTTATTCAAAATTATATTAAAAATCCCCCACAATTTAAATTTTAGTCTGTTGGATTTTAGTCCCTAATATTTTTTAAAATCAAATAATATAATAAACAAAAATGAGATAAATGAGGTCAGTAGTTATCACGTCAAGTATATATTTAGTTAATGACTCGTGGTTTCACTTTATTCAAGTATTTTGCGCTGTGACAAAAATAAAATATTTCTCTTACGGTATGTCAATAATGTACAAGAGGTAAGTAAAATGAAAGTAAGTCGACTCAAACCCAATAAATTTTATCTTCGTTAGTCTTACTTACACAGGCCGAATAATTACCTTTAAAGGTGAGGCCCTATTTGAAGGAGACAATACAAGATATTTGATGACAGTCAAACTCAAAGTAATTGGCAACTGAACTGGTATGTAAAGACATGAATAAAGTACAAGTTACAACTCTCTGTGTATTGACAAAAGTTATTATTTCCACCACATAACTTTCATAACTATATATAATTAAATATAAATTATATAAGCATCTTGTTTCAATCAAAAGTGAATAACGAACATGAAGGTTTATACAATTTGTTAGACATTGTGATGAAAATAATACGAGTTTGAGTTCTGTAACGGTGTAAAAATATATTTATACTATCAAGTTATCGTAAAATAATTACAGATAAATTCTATAATAAATAATATAATAGATTTCGTATAAATGATAACTAAAATATTATAACTAGTTAAAATATAGGGATAATTTTAAATTATGTACACTGACAATATTTATATCCTAAATCCAGGCTTTGGAGAGGAAAATTGACAAACCGAAGGCTACACTCAACATAGGTGATCTTCATCTTTCCCAGTTGGCAAATGAAAACGACACGAGAAGAATATTTGTGTTTGTTGTCATAACATCTCTGGGAGGAGGATTAGCTAAATTGAAATTGTAGTTATTTGTGAACTTTATCCAATTAAATCGAGCAAAAACATCACAGGTATGGACATCTAGCACAACGTCAATAATTGAGTGATTTACAAGACTGACCATGGAATTAAGTGGACTTGAACTTTTAACCCCGCTTGTCCCATTACCAAACCTTCAAGGTGTGACCATTTGGCAAGCGGAGTCAAAACTTCTATTTTTGAGTCAAAACATCAAGGTCATTCATTACCAAGGTTATTGGATATAATTTTCTGTCAATAATTCATCTTTTGGACTGGGTTTTCTCCTAGAACATGAATTATACTGAGAACTCTAAAAAATAAATAAATAAACAAATAGATATATATATATATATATATATATATATATATAGGTGGTCTTTGAGTTAGTTCAAAATCAGTTAAAGTAGTTAGTTAGGTTAGTAGACAGCTGACTATGTGTTGTCAGTTAGTCAGTGCTCATAGACACTAGAAGACATTGTATTGAACGACCCTCTCTCTTGGAAAATACAGATTGAATTTCTCATTGCTCTATTTCTCTTCGTTAGCTAGAATCTTACATGATATCAGAGTGGGCATCGCAAGGATTGTAATTTCGATCGATTTTCGACGAGATTCAAGTTTTCCGGCAAAGTTCAGAGCTAAGGAATTCTTCGATTTCGAGCTCAATCTCTAGAAGTCATGGCAGATAATAAAGTCGGTTTACTAGATGTCACGATCCAAAATTCACTAGTCGTGATTGCACCTAACCCAACCCTTTAGGTAAACCAACTAATAATTATCCAATTTCAATTATATTAACAAGACAATTAAATGAAAGAAATTTATGGAATTATATACATTTCCTAAAAACTGGTAGTACAAATCATGAGCTTCTACGAATAGAGTTTACAAAGAGGAAATGTGATTCAAGTTTTCCGGCAAAGTTCAGAGCTAAGGAATTCTTCGATTTCGAGCTCAATCTCTAGAAGTCGTGGCAGATAATAAAGTCGGTTCACTAGATGTCACGACCCAAAATCCACTAGTCGTGATGGCACCTAACCCAACCCGTTAGGTAGGCCAACTAATAATTATCCAATTTCAATTATATTAACAAGACAATTAAATGAAAGAAATTTATGGAATTATATACATTTCCTAAAAACTGGTAGTACAAATCATGAGCTTCTACAAATAGAGTTTACAAAGCGGAAATGAAAAAAATACATAGTCTATTTGAAAAGTACATAAATAGAGTTTTATAATATAAGGCTACCCCGAACAAAGGAGGCAACTACAACAGGGACGCAGGTACATCTTCAAGTCCTGCAACCATCGAACACAGCAACACCATCAATCAACATTTGCACGCAATGTACAGAAGTATAGTATCAGTACAACTGACCCCATGTATTGAGTACGTAACAGACCTAACCTTAGGTTGAAAGTAGTGACGAGCTAACACAGGGTCGGGTCCAATACCAAAATTACACAATAGTTCATAACAGCATAAATGCAAGTATAAGAGAGACATCTCATTAGTAAAAAAAATACTCAGCTCGTTCACAGTTCCAGAAAATGCTCATGCTTTTCAAATATCTCAGTGAAAGAAAATCCTAGATCTCTTACCGAAAATGTTAAAAATACGAGTAAGTTCGAGAACTGTAATTTTTCAAATATCCATTCCACAATAAATAAAATATTTCATTTTATTTACAAATAGCAAGTACAAAATACCTCTCTATGTCCACATATCAATGTGCACAATAAGTCATAAATGACGTGATACTATAAAGCATGAGGAAAAAAAATGAATCTTTATGCATGTATGTCATGTGTGCATGAAAATGCCACGTGTCTCAGAGATGGATCACGTACTCACACTCTCCGAGTACTAAATCTCACGGTCTCGCGTCCTCTCTCATCTTAGCTCAATACTCATCACACTACATCACTCAACGCTATATAATAACTGCCGCGACGTGCATCCCGGTCCACATGTATATATAGTCGACTACGCAAACTAGGGGTGTACAGACTCCGGAGGGGCTCCTTCAGCCCAAGCGCTATATTTTTGCAGCGTGCAGCCCGACCCAATACTACCGAGGCGTGCAGCCCGATCCAATACTGCTGCGTGTGTAGTCCAATTCATATATTGTTGCGGCGTGCAGCCCGATCCAAGTACTGTTGCGGTGTGCAACCATCCAATAACATGGCCCGAAGGCTTGTTGTGGCGTGCAACCCGATCCAACATTACTGTGGCGCACAGTGTGATCCAACATATCTCTTACAGCTCTCAACCCGGCACTCAGGCCCTATATCAGTCACTAGCTTCTCCAGCCTCACAAATATCACAATAACAGCCCAAACAGAGAATATAACAAGTATTAATCAAATAAGGAGATAGAGTTGAGATATAATGCATAAGCAAACGGTGACTGAGTACACGATAACAATTAGCAGTCAATTTGACAAATTCACGACCACTGCGCGTCCCAATAGTATTATCACATAGCCTAAGCATGGTTTCTACCATGTAAGACAGTCAATAACTCAAAAACAAGATGAACAGATAATAACTATGGGCTAATCAACTTTACAGTCTCCCGGGATGGACCAAGTCTCACTCCCACACGGTGCACGCTCACACGCCCGTCCCCTAGCATGCGTGTCACCTTTAAATATCCACTTCACATGAATTAATCGGATTTTCATACCCTCAGAACTAAGTTTAGAAGATCTACTTACACCGAACAAGCAAATTCCAATACCGAGCAAGCCAAGCGATGCTCCAAAAATGCCATCTCGCGCTTTTCGACCTACAAACGACTCGAAACTAACCAAAAACAACTCAAATACATCAAACAATGCTAAAGGAACCAATCCCAAATCAAAAAAGGTCAGATCTTTGATCAAACCCCGAAATTAGCCAGAAGCCCAACCCGGGCCCGCATCTCGGAACCCGAAAAAACTCACAAAATCTGACAACACATTCAAATATAAGTCCAACCATACTAGTTTCACTCAAATCCGACTCCAAATCAGTGTTCAAAACTCAAAAATTCATATTATGAAAATTTAGGCCCAAAACCTCAATTTCCTCGACAAAATTAACAATCCAATTATCAAAAACGAAGGTAGACTCGTGGCTCAAACATGAGTAGAGAACACTTACCCAAAATTGTGTGGAAAATCTCCTCTCCAAAGTCGCCCAATTCGAGCTCTAAAGTCCAGAATGAAGATAGAAATGAAAGACCTCGAATTATAGGTTCTGCCTAGCGATTTACGCATTTGCGGACAATTCGTCGCACCTACGACCGTCGTTTTTGCGAAAAAACATTGCATCTGTAAAAAATGGCATTGCCCAGCAACCCCCGCACCTGCGGTATCAAACTCTGCATCTGCGAAGACACTCGCACCAGCGCTTCTGCTCGACGCACCTGCCCTTTTCTCCGCTTCTACGGGCCTCCTCATCTAACTCTCATTTCGCATTTGCGACGCCTTTTTTGCTTTTACGGCGATCGCACCTGCGCAATACCAATCGCAAGTGCGGAACACCAGAAAAAGCAGCTGCAATATTGAAGAAAATGATCAAAAATCAATCTGCAACACGTCCGAGCCCCTCGGGACCCCGTCCAATCATACCCACAAATCACATAACCTAACACGAACCTACTCGAGACTTCAAAACACACATAAAACATCGATATGATGAATCACACCTCAAATCAAAATCTATGAACTTTGAACTTTCAAATTTCCAAAATACGCGCTGAAACGTATCAAATCATTCCGGAATGAACTCAAAATTTGCACACAAGTCCCAAATTACATGACGAAGCTATTAAAATTCACGAACCACAATCCGAATCCAACATCCTCAAAGTCAACTTCCGGTCAAACTTATGAACTTTCCAAATCTTCCAATTCCCATTTTTTGTCAAATTGTGCTGAAACACTCTAGAAACATCCAAATGCAAATACAGACATACGCTCAAGTCCAAAATAACCGTCCGGGCCTAGCGGAACCATCAAAACTCTGTTCCAGGGTCAAATTCTCGAAAAGTCAAACTTGATCAACTCTTTCAACTTAAAGCTTCAACAATAAACTCATTCTTCTAAAACGATTCCGAGTAACCTGAAACCCAGAACCGACGATTCACATAAGTCATAATACATCATACGGAGCTACTCATGCCCGCACATTACCGAGCGAAGTGAAAATTCTCAAACGACCGGTCGGGTCGTTACACTAGATCATCACCATCCACTATTTTTGCAAGCTTCAGATGCTTCAGGACTCGTCTTAATTCCTAGCTCACAGGTCCATAAAACTACACATTGTGGAGCAAGGCAAGGAAATTGGCACTCCGGGGAAAGAGCGAGCTCGGATTTGTAGATGGATCTTGTGTAAAAACCATGTATAGAGGTAGTTTTGTATATTTCAGAGGCTCTACAATGGCAATGTGATGGTGATTGGTAGAGAAGATAATGGATTGTAACTGATAAAAAAGAATTTACAAATAACAGCAACAAGTTTACTGAAGGAAATTGGAGAAACAAGACTGTGGCATTAAAGACTAGGCAATGCATCAGCAAAATCCATGCAACATATTTCAAAGTTGATTAAGATACATGCTAGAGTGCAAGACAATTTTGAAGTGTGCCCTTTAGCAAGGCAATGTCGATTATAGTTTCCTATTAGTAGCAAGAGGTTAAGTAGTTGTTTTCATCTTGTACAAATGGATGTTTGGGGACCTCATAAGGTACCTACATATGACAGAAAGCTCTATAGTGTTACAGTAGTAGATGACTATAGAAGATTTACTTGGGTATGCTTAATACAATCTGAATGTTAAGTAATAGTTGTAATAAAGAACTTTCGTGCAATGATAAACACTCAGTTTGAAACCACCGTGAAGGTTGTTAGATCACATAATGGTACTGAGTTCTTCAAATCTCAATGCAATACCTTGTTTGTTTCTCTTGGGATCATACACCAGAGTAGTTATCCATACACCCCACAACAAAATGGGGTGGTTGAACGAAAGCATAGGCATGTATTGGAGGTTACAAGAGCCTTAAAATTTCAAGTCTCAGCCCCTAGGAGGTTCTGGGGTTATTATGTAAGTACTGCAGTGTACTTGATAAAGAAATTGACTACTAGTGTATTGCAAGGTAGATCACCTAATGAGTTGTTGTATGGAAATCCAGCCAAAATAGATCACTTTAGGGTGTTTGGTTGCTTATGTTATGCAAGTACCCTACCTAAAGGTGGAAAATTCACAGTCAGGGCTAGAAAGCCTGTCTAATTGGATACTCAAAAACACGAAAGGGTCATAGGTTGTATGATCTAGAGAACATGAGTATATTTGTTAGCAGAGATGTGATGTTCAAATAGTAGATTTTTCCTTTTGAAAGAACTATAGATTCAGATTTTTTAAAGGGTCTATTCACTTCTTAACATTCATTTGAGGCAGGAGAAGTGCAGGAACCACATGAAACTGTGATTCCAACTACACCCCAAGCTATGCAGTCGCCAATTGATGACAATACTGCTACAGAAGTGGAGAGTACCAGCGATGAAACAGTCATAGACCATTCAGTATCTAATGGAGAACATGAGACTACAACCCTAATAACTGAATATTCTATTTCTAAACAATCAGTTGAGACAACAGAAGTTCAGGAACCTCTCTTGGATATAACATAAGAAGCAGGTGCAATGGAGATGCATCCACAACCAGAATCTGCAGAAGTATAGACTAGGAAATCTAGCCGACAAAGAAAACCCTCCATTTGGCTTAAGGACTACATCACCACTTTTATGACGCACACTAATAATGCCTACTCAATGTCTAATGCCATCTCCTATGATCATCTATCACCTGCATATCATTCATATCGCAGTGTTTTTTCAGTCTTAACTGATCCACAACCTTTTAAGGAAGCTGCACATGTGATTATTGGAGATTTTGACTACTTAATAGCACCTTATGCTTTTGTTTTAGTCCGAAACTATTGGTTTGTGTTATCGAAACTAATGAAATTGTGCAAATTGCAGGAATATTGGAAATTTGGTCTCCCGTGATGAAATCCGACTAAAAAATGAGTGTTCCGAAGCGCAAGGCAATAAAGGGTGCAGAAGCAAAGAAGTGCGGTCCGTAGAAGCGGCCGTAGAAGAAATTGCGCATCAGAGAATTCCATCGGTGGCCGCAAACTAAGCGAAAGAACCCAACAGGATTTTGACCAATGTGGGAACCACACATGAATTGTGCGGCCGCAAAATAGGGTCTGCACTGACAAATGAATCCTAGTTCAGAACGTGTGCAAAAGACCAAGTCTTGAAGCCTTGCTGAAGTGTGGACCGCACAAATTGCTTCGCAACCACAATCCAGAAATGTGCGGCTCCAGAATCCCATATCTTGCAAACTGAAGAAATCTGCGAACCGTACATGGAATTGTGCGTCCGCAGAACCTCCTGAGGGACATTTTTGTCAACAAAATTTGGGCCGCTATAAATAGACGAGTTTCACAATTTTAGGCCACGTTTTGAAGTAAAAAGTTGTTGTAGGCATTACCTTTTGCCATTTTTAGGAATTTTGTGATTATTTTAGTGTTTAAGCATTATATTTTATCATTTTAATCTTTGATTATGAGTTTAATTAGCTTTTCTTATTTATTTTTTTCATTTCCCTTTATGAGTAACTAGATTATTACTGGGGTTGTGGCCCAACCCTAGTGTGTAAACCTTATGGGTATTTAATTTAGTGCTTTTTTATGATTTATTGTTGATTATTTAACTTAGTTCATGCTTTACTTTTTGAATTAATGGTTGCAAACATTGATTCATGCCTTTTTGACTTAGCCTCAACTTGAGAAAGAGGGGCCTAGTATAGGATAACTTGGCTAACAAGGAATTGGGCTAATTGAGGATTTTATTGGCTTAATTAAAGGGTTCAAACTAGAGATAGAAAGACCCCGACTTGAGCTCATATCAACTATTTTGTTTGATACCCATTTGGACTTGAGAAAACCAAATTGGGAAAAATGACTCTCTGACCGAGAGGTATAGAGTGGATAATGTAGAGTTGAGAGCTATAATACACCTCAATCAACAAAACAAGTATTAACGTATTTAACTCATTAGGAGAACACCTAGGTTAGGGTCATATCCCTAGGCTTTTAAACTATTTGGAAAACATAAAAAACAATCGTTCATTTCTAGTTTCTTTTACTTAGCTTACAATTGTAATAGTAATAGTAGAAGTAGAAATCAAAACTCATAGTGGAAGTGCAAATTTAGTTAATCCATTCACTTTCTTCAAGTATATACTCCTAACACCCCTTATAACTACCTGTGAATTCAACCCCGACTCATAGTTGGGTAAATTTATACTGCATACGGCTGTATCATATCTCTTATCGAGGTGTGTTGTAGGCGTCATCAATTTTTGGCGTTGTTGACGGGGAGTTAAAACGTGTTAGGTATATATTTGGGTATGTTTTTGAAATATATTCTTTTTCTTCCGTGTTACTAACTTGTGTGAAACAATTTTAGGTACAACCATGGAGGCAAACAGTGATCTCAGAAATATACTTTGGGGGGATGTGGACGTCGAGGATGAGAAAGTTGAGGAGGTACCTCTTGAACCTCAAGACAATCAAAGAGGCCGGATGACTCAAGATAATGTACCCTCTCCACCCCCACCTCCAACATGAACGGCTCCACACCGAATATTACCCAATGAAGGATATTCTAGTGCAATAGTCCCTCCCCTTATTAGGGAGGGCAACTTCCAAATCACCAATGTGATGCTTACTTTCCTTGAGCAACGAGGTTTCTTCCACTGGTGCTCCAACTCAAAATGCGTACAAATATTTGAAGGAGTTTGTGGACACTTATTGAGGGAGAAAACAAACGAATCGCTCTGAAGATGTATTGAGGCTACGACTTTTTCCCTTCACTCTATGGGGGAAAGCTTTAGGTTGGTTGGAACTATTACCGAACCTTTCCATTCACACTCATGATGAGTTGGTGAAATTTTATATTTTGAAGTTTTTCTCTCACGGTCACATGGCTACACTTCGAGATGAGTTCTTAGCATTCAAGCAAGAGTCGAATGAACCAATACACGAGATACGGGAACACTATAGAACTATGGTGAAGGAATGTCCCAACAATGATATGACGAAAACATGATTCAAAAAACCTTCTATCGTGGGATTAACACCACCAACCAATATGTAGTGAATCAACTTACCGGTGAGAACTTCGTGACTACGCCTTAAGCGAAGGCATGTGAGATTTTGGAAGAGATGGAAGAAACATCATCGGCTTGGAAATCCCAGGCCAATGTTCCACGAGGTGATCCAAATATGATCCACATTCATAAAGAATTGCAAGACCATGGGAAAACCATTTTCGAATTGACAGCCATTATGACTCAATTAGGAAAGGCCCAACTAAATCAAGTGCAAAATCCCAAGCAAGTCAATGTCATGGAAGGAGTGAACATGATGGTGAACAATAGGAGGACCAAGGGTCCACAAGTGCAAAATCGAGTGGAGAACTATGTGCAAGAAGATGGTAGTTTTGAGCAAGATGTTTCCTTTAGTGAACAAGAAGAGGAACTGCAATATGTGAACAATTCTCAAGAGCAAAGAAAGAATTTCCAAGGCCCAAAACAACAACAATGGCGATCTCAAAACAATCAAGGCAATTGGAATTCTAACAATAAAGGCAATTGGAGTGGAAACAACAATTAAGGAAATTAGCATAACAACAACAATCAAGGAAATTGGGGGGTAGCAATCAAGGCTGATGGAACAATAACCAAGGCAACCAGGGGTTGTCGCGCCCCCTTTTTTTCTCTCATTGCAGATAGTCAGGGTTTTCGACATTATTGGGAAAACTCATTTCCTTTTGGGAAAAGGGGTATAAAGAATTGAAGAGTCGCCACCTAACGGATTAAGGTGCGTTAGGGCACCTATTACGGGTCATTTATAAAACAAGTTTGTATTACCAAATATTGGGTAAGGGCTTGAAGTTACTTTGAGGGGAAGGTGTTAGGCACCCCTCGAGGTCCACAACGATGGGTCCCGGCCAAACTTACTTTGTGAATTAGTCAATTAGCAAATAAGCAGTCTAAGCACACATATGTAAAAGAAATAAAGGCTTCTAATCAGTCTAAGCACACATATGTAAAAGGGATAAGGGAGGTCCTAAGTTGTTTAGCCTATATGATCAGATCCATGCAATTCCCGGTAATCACTCCTCAATGATAGGGGCTACACGTTGCATTAGCGCACAGTTCATCATATCATTTTACTACCCAATATCCTCCCCTTAGCAGTTATTAAGCGAGTTTTAATTAACAAACTCTAAGCGTGTTGTTACACGTCCCTTCCTTGTGGTCCCCGAGGAGTTTAGGACCTCTAGACTTGGGAAGTTCTAGAAAATCCTAAGGTGCTTAAAAGGGCAAAATCTAGGCGACAAGCAAATAACATGTAGGACTAGTCATATAGGGGGAAAATCAGTTAAAAGTCTCATGTTTACCTCCACATGTATATAGGAAAATAAGCAGCACGTCTCAAACACAAATTCAGGGAATTTCAGAGTCTTAGAACAGGATATCAAGGTGAGTATCAAAAGATAGAACATGCAGTAGTGTTTATAACTAAGTGACAGGGTCCTAATCAGTTTGCCTACTGAGTTTTCAAAACCTGTTAGACTTAAGCAGTTTATAAACAACCAGGACACAGTTTCTCATTTTTATAAGGAAATTAATCACCTACGGTATGCGTAGGCATGGAACTATACTTAATCATAGTTACAGGAGTTGTTTTAACAATTTGAAATTACTCAACCTATAGGAATGCTTGATCTTGGAGATACAAATTATAGCAGGTAATTTATACCAATTTGTATTTAGAGACATGATACCTATGCGTGAGGATGCTTTTAAACTCTTTTCATAGGCATTGGTTTATTTAGTCGAGATAGACATGATGCAAAACGGATGCAAACAGAGTCCTAGGAACAGGATGTCTAATGCACACATGGATGACTGTTTTAATTAGGTAGGATTATTTAGTAGCAGGATTTATAAGTGACGGTACTGATGCAGAACCAAAAATTGAGTAGTGATTTATAACATGCAATATGCTGAAACCATAAACATGAATACCCTAAAAACAGGATGTCTAGTGCACATGTTTGGCATGGTTTGAATGCAAATAGACACAACAATCCTATAACATGATTTCTAATACAAATTTGCATAATGTAAAGCCTAGAAACATGATTTCTACCCAGCTTTACCCCACATGATTATATAGCTACCCTCCCTTTTCACTAGTTACCCCAATATCTGTTTACAAATGATTATTACAGACCAGAATTGCATTAATTACATAAATGAAATATAGATTAAATTATAGGGAGCCTGATGCAGGACCAAAGCAAACCTCGGAGTACCAGGCTTTCAGTAGTCTCAGATGCCAAGGATTCATTGCCAAATTTGCGTCCAGGTGTGTCAGAGTTCCCTAAGGACCTCAAGGATCCCGGGCAGTGCTCACACCGAGACTTTTCAAAATAGGGACCAAATATGTACAGTGTGGAATGGCCAGCCCCAGTGTGCTAGAGTTCAAAGGAATCTCAAGAGGATCCCAAGGCAGTACACACAGTGGAGGGGCAGAACCTATTGACTTAAGAGTAAAGTGAGAGTGCTTGACATAGTTTTGAAAGGTTTTGGAAAAAATAGTATAGAGATGACTCTAGCAGTGAAAAGGTTTTCTGAAATAGGAATTAGTTTAGTGGTAAAATAGTTTGAGAAAAGTATTAAAACACTTTTGACATGAGAATACAAATCACCAGAATAGCCAGATTCAGAGACATTTGGCAAATAGATTCCACACAGGGATAGAGGTGTTGGAGACACATAGAATACACATCAGTGTATAGGGAAGCATATAAAAAACAAAACATACAGAATTCTCAAGAGCTTTATAGGATTAATAGGTTAGTCATGATAGTAGGTAGTTGAGACACATAGTAGGGGTATAGAAAAACCATGTTGAAAGTAGAGGGTATTGGACAGAATCATATACATAATTAGGATCAATTGAAGCCCCAAGAGATTAGGTATAATCTCATCAGTAAAGAAGAGCAAGAAGGAATTTAAGCAAACATGCTAGACAGGCATCACATAAGCACTCATAGTTTAGACATGATGACTACATATTGAACATACATGGTTTAGGCATGCTGGATGAAGCAATAAACAAGCAATCATAGTTTAGACATGTTAGTTACATATCGAGAAAGACAGGATTAGACATACTAGATAAAGAAGTAAACAAGCAATTATAGTTTAGGCATGACAATCACATATTGAACAAGGCAAGATTAGGCATGCTAAACAAAACAGTAAACAGGGACAAGAATGGAACTCATAATTGATGAACTAAGGCAATAATGAAACATAGAGGGTTTAGATTTTAAAAATTAATCTGAGACATACTAGTGAGGGAAGGAGAACATAGAATGTAAAGCAGATGATGTTCAATATCTAGCCTTGGCTTACAGCCGGCTAGACCAGTGGTTATCACAAATATCAGAGAAAGAAAAGAGAGAGTTTGAGTGCAAGTGTGTTTGTGAACTAATGTTCGTGTCCTTGAAGCAAGAATAAAGGAGAGTATATATAGCATTCTAGGAGCATATCAGAATAAGGTAAAAGAAATCAGCACTCAGCAATTAAGAAAATCGCATAATCAATTATCACAAAATCAGCATAGTCTTCCTTTAATTAAGGGTAACTACTCAATGGTAAAGGACGAGTCATTTAAGGAAATAAATCGAATTAGACCTAAGTAAAGAGGTAAATAAACATGAGTCTAATTAAGGAAGCAATCGTGAAGAATCAGTAACATTACATGCAATTAAATAAGGTAAGAAGAGTAATTAAAGTCGTAAACAAAGGAATAAATCAAGAATCATCACATAAGTTTTAACAAAGCAAATTAGTAAATCCAAATTCAAAATAGTACTTATTTAAGGGGAGGGGGGATATCAATTTCCACAAATAGACAAGTAGGCTGAATAAATTTTCATAAACACACAGGAATTAGTCGAGAAATTGACTTAGAAAACCTAATAGAGATGGACTAGGGTAAAAAATCACAATACACTGAATTAGACTAAGGGGAAATCATGAAAGTTAAAGCACAGAACGAACAATGCCATAAGTAACACGGAAGAACTCAAAATCGAAGCAAGAATATAAGAAAATTAGTTCTTTAGCATAAATCGACTAAGGTCCAAACCATCTTAGCATGAATCAATCAATGACACTTAAGAACAACGATTAAACATTTGAAAATCATAAAATCTTTGAGAAGATAAATTAGGATAAAACCTAGTTTTAGGAAAACGAAACAATCAGTTGAAAAACCAAGAATATTTCAAGGAAACATGTGAAGTACGTTCAATTGGTCCCAGATCTGTACAGATCTGAGAATATCAAAGGTAAAAAATAAATTCAGAAATAGAACAGAGATGAGAACATAGACTTTGGAACCATGGATTTATGACGAAAATAAGAGGATTCTTACTCAATATTCGAACCAAACGGTGTGAGATGGGCAAGAAAACTCAAAGGTGTAAACAAACCTGCCTAGGTCCCTTGAGAATCTCCTCAAGGATCCAAGAGATGGAGATACCATAGCATATTGGAGGCCATTAGATCCTTGAGGTGGTGAAGAACCACCATAGAATGGCGGTAGGCTAGTGACGGCAGGGGGAGTTAGGGTTTCTGTTAGAGAGCATTTGAGAGACGAAGAGAAGAGTGACGGCGAGGGAAGGGGTGAAAATGATTAGGGTTTAGGGGGTGTAGGTGGGTTTAATTATGGTAGGGGAGTCCTGGATCGTTGATAAAAAATGATCAACGGCCAGGATTAACCAAGGGGTTTGGGTCGGGCAGGTAGGGATTGGGCCTGGGTTCTTTGGGCTGGTATATTTTAGGCTAAAATTGAAATTAAAAAGGCTATTTTTTAAATACCCCAAACAATTGATTAAAAATAATTTGTAAAATAATTACTAACTATAAAAATGATTTTCATGCGTAGAAGTGTTGTGAAAATAGTTATTTAGTATTTTAAAATACAGTGGACTAATTTCTGGTAAAATAATACAAAAATGTATGCATGGGCTATAATTGCAAAGTTATTGCAATTATACCCAAAAGGTACCAATTTGGCTATTTATGAAATAATTTTCACTTAATAGGGCCATAAATAGTAATATTAAATCAAGAAATTTTCTAAATTCATTTGTAATGCAATTTTATAATTATTTATTAAAAGTAAAATAATAGGCAAATTAATTTTAAAAAAATGTAGAAATTGTGAAAAAATACCAATTGATGCTAATGCATGATTTTGAAGGCATATATGCATTTTAAAACTATTTTGGAAAAGTTTGGTATCAACAGCTGCCCCTCTTTACCCGGGAAGGATGAAAGAGTTGTTGGGTAAAGATATGATGGCCAACTTTGACCGAGCAAGATGGCTTGAGAGATTTAGGTCGCACTCGAGCTGAGCTGCCTACATATCCCTAGTTTTACAAGAATCAGGCCAAGTGTAGTTCTGGATTCGTCGACGACATATACCGATGAAGTCGTCGCAAGAACGGACACGGTATTTTGGGGTAGGTGAAAGAATAGTTGTGGTGTGCGGTCAAATTTGAGATAGTTGAAGGAACTAGAGCGATATCGCTCCTGCTGGGATAGCGGTTGCTTACTGGGTCACCTGCAAATAGATAGATACTACGGGCATATATTTGTGCGGAAATTTAAACATGATGCAGATTCCCTTCGGACCATGAAAGTTGTCTCCGGACGGTTGAGGATGACGTCCTTATACCATGATGTCCTGGGCCATGAATTGTTTAGTGAGAGATTCGCATGCCATGAAATGATGTTGTCGGGCCATGAAGATGGTGCCTCCGAACCATGACACCTTTCAATAATGATATGCAAATTTAAGAGATCCTCATGCCTTGACATGGGGTCTTCCGGCTATGAAGATGATGCCTTTAGACTATGACGCCTTTGGACAAGTTGGCGATATTTCAGCCCATGAGATGCAATATATGATGTCAACAAGACAAGGCTTAGTCCTGTCATGCTTTGGGCAGAGTTTAGCCCGAAAAAAGAGCAAAGTATATAATGTCGAAGAGACAACGCTTAGTCTCGGTGAAAAAATGTAAATTGGAGGCAGAGCTTAGCCTTATGCAGGTATGCAGACAGATCTTAGTCTCATGAAAGATGCGGGACAGGGCTCAGTCCCATGTAGGTGAAGGCAGAGATTAGCCTTATGCAGATGGAGGCAGAGATTAGCCTTATGCAGATGGAGGCAGAGCTTAGCCTCATGCAGGATGTGGGATAGGGCTTAGTCCCATGCAGGTGAAGGCAGAGATTAGCCTTATGCAAATGGAGGTAGAGCTTAGCCTCATGCAAGACGGAGGTAGAGCTTAACCTCATGCAAATGCGGGACAGAGCTTAGTCCTATGCAAATGAAGGAAGAGATTAGCTTTATGAAAATGGAGGCAGAGCTTAGCCTCATGCAAGATGGAGGTAGAGCTTAACCTCATGCAAATCCGGGAAAGGGATTAGTCCCATGCAGGTGAAGGCGGAGATTCGCCTTATGCAAATGGAGGCGGAGCTTAGCCTCATGCAAGATGGAGGTAGAGCTTAACCTCATGCAAATGCGGGACAGGGCTTGGTCCCATGCAGGTGAAGGCAGATATTAGCCTTATGCAAATAGAGGCAGAGCTTAGCCTGATGCAAGATGGAGGTAAAGCTTAACCTCATGCAAATGTGGGACAGGGCTTAGTCCCATGTGGGTGAAAGCAGAGATTAGCCTTATGCAAATGGAGGTAGAGCTTAACCTCATGCAAATGCGGGACAGGGCTTAGTCCTATGCAGATGAAGGCAGAGATTAGCCTTATGCAGATGGAGGTAGAGCTTAGCCTAATGCAAATGTGGGATAGGGCTTAGTCCCATGCATATGAAGGCAGAGATTAGCCTTATGCAGGAAAATAGAATAAATAGCAGATAGTAGCAGAATTTTCTTAGCTGGTAGTAGATTTCAGTATCGCTGTTGTGACGAAGATTGTCGCTTCAAGGCATGTATGTTCTTCATTCCTGCAACCAAAGAAAAATCGTGAGTTCTGTAAAGGGGGAGGTCGGTTCGTGTCCCTTCCGGCTTTGTTTGACTTGCTTTGCTTGACTGTTCAAATCATCCAGAGGTAGCGTTTGCTAAACAAAGTTATTTTACAAGCAAGCATGCATAGTTTTTCAAAGACATAGTAAAAAAATATTTTAAGAAATTTAGATGAACGAACGATCGTGACAAGATCGAAGACATTGCAACCTCTTTTGTTATGGAATTTTGAGGGTCCTCCTAAAAATTCTGCCCTAGTTAGTTGGATTGACATTTATGACTGTTGTGCATGCCACGACCGGCTGAGTTTGCTTCGAAATTTTGAGGGTCCTCCTCAAAATTCTTCCCCAATTTCTAATTATGGGGGAAAATAAGATTTTTATTGAATTTTGACCGAACCCATAGGTCTGCCTACGTATCCCCTCTTAAACGGGAATCAGGTCGAGAGTAGTTCAATTTATATCATTTGGGAAAGCATAAAGGGCTACACATAGTATTGCTTGATTGCATCTGAGTTGATCGGTTTTGGCCAGACTTCTTCATCCATTTCTACAAGTATAAGAGCTCCTCCCGTCAATACTATGTGGACCATGTAAGGACCTTGCCAATTAGGAGAGAATTTCCCTTTGGCTTCATTCTGATGTGGAAAGATCTTCTTCAACACCAGCTGCCCCGGTGTGAACTGTCTCGGCTTGACTCTTTTGTTGAAGGCTCTGGACATTCTGTTCTGATAAAGTTTATCGTGACATACTGCGTTCATCCTTTTTCCGTCTATGAGGTCTAGCTACTCGTAACGACTCCTGATCCATTCTGCGTCATTGAGCTTAGCTTCATGTATGATCCTTAAGGAAGGGATCTCCACTTCCGCTGGAATAACAACTTTAGTACCATAGACCAGCAAGTAGGGAGTTTCCCCGGTTGATGTGCGGACTGTGGTGCGGTATCCCAATAAAGCGAATGGCGGCTTCTCGTGCCAGTGTTTGTGATTTTCTACCATTTTTCTCAATATCTTCTTGATGTTCTTTTTGGTGCTTCTACAACTCCGTTCATTTGAGGTCTATAGGTTGTGGAATTCTTGTGTTTGATTTTGAAAGTCTCGCACATGGCCTTCATCAGATCACTATTGAGATTGGAGGCGTTGTCGGTGATTATTGATTCTGGCACCTGAACCGACAAACAATCTGGTTGTGGACAAAGTTCGCCACGACTTTCTTAGTCACTGCTTTGTAAGATGGTGCTTCGACCCATTTGGTGAAGTAGTCAATAGCTACCAAGATGAATTTGTGCCCATTTGAGGGGGTGGGCTCGATTGGACCGATGACGTCTATTCCCCAGGCGGCAAATGGCCAAGGTGAGATAGCTGCATTGAGTTCATTTGGCGGCACTTTTATCATGTCTGCATGTACCTGACATTGGTAGTATTTGAACATACTGGATTTAATCAGTCTCTATGGTCATCGAGAAATAACCGACTCTAAGTATCTTCTTGGCCAATACAAAGCCATTCATAAACGGGACCCAGGTCCCGGCATGTATCTCTTCAAGTAGTTTAGAAGCTTCCTTTGCGTCGACACACCCCAGTAATCCCAAATCAGGGGTCCTTCTGTACATGGTTCCTCTACTGTGGAAGAAACTGTTGGACAACCTCCAAAGCGTACGTGTCTGGGTATGATTTGCATGCTCTGGGTACTCTCCCTTTGCCAAGTATTCCTTGATGTCGTGGAACCAAGGTTTCCCGCCTGCTTCTTCTTCAACATGGGCACAATATGCCAGTTGGCTATGGATCTTTACTGGAATAGGATCAATGAAGTTCTTATTCAGATGTTGTATCATGGATGATAAAGTGGCCAGTGCATCGGCAAACTCATTCTGAATTCAGGGGACGTGTCGAAGCTCTGCCTTTGTGAACCTCTTTCTCAATTCCTACACATGGTGAAAATACGGCAGTATCTTGGAATTCTTGGTAGCCCATTCTCCTTGTACTTGGTGTATAAGCAAATCTGAATCACCGATAACTAGCAATTCCTAAATATTCATGTCTATGGTCATGTTAAGCCCTAGTATGTAGGTTTCATATTCTGCCATGTTGTTGGTGCAGGGGAATCTGAGTTTAGCAGATACCAGATAATATTGGACAGTTTCTGATACTAAGACCGCTCCAATGCCGACTCCTTTGAAATTTGCCACTACGTCAAAGAACATCCTCCAACCATCATAGGATTCATCAATGTCTTCTCCTATGAACAGTACCTCTTCACCGGGAAAATACGTTTTCATGGGTTCGTATTCTTCTCCCACAGGATTTTCAGCAAGATGATCTTCTAGTGACTGTCCCTTGACCGCTTTCTGAGTCACATAGACGATGTCGAACTCACTTAGAAGGATTTTCCACTTAGCCAGCTTGCTAGTGGGCATAGGTTTCTGAAAGATATACTTCAAGGGATCCATTCTCGATATGAGGTACCTTGTGTAGGCATAGAAGTAATGCCTCATATTTTGAGCTATCCAGGTTAGAGCGCAGTAGATACGTTCCAGCAGAGAGTATCGTGCCTCATATGGAGTGAACTTCTTACTCAAATAGTAGATACCCTATTCCTATCTTCCTATCTCATTGTGCTGCCCCAGAACGCAGCCGAAAGCTCCATCTAACACCGCAAGTTAGAGTAGTAAAGGTCTACCTGGCTCTGGCGAGATCAAGACTGGTGGTGTTGATAAGTACTCCTTGATTCTGTCGAATGCCTTTTGACAATCCTCGGACAAGCTAGTTGCAACATCTTTCTTTAACATCTTGAAGATTGGTCACATATGACCGTGTACTGGGCTATGAACCGGCTGATGTAATTTAGCCGTCCGAGAAAGCTCATTACATCCTTCTTACTCTTCGGTGGTGGAAGCTCTTGAATGGCTTTGACTTTTGATGGATCCAGTTCTATCCATCGGCGGCTGAAGATGAACCCGAGTAACTTTTCAGCAAGAACCCCGAATGCACATTTTGCGGGATTCAGTTTCAGGTTGTATTTTTGCAGTCTGTCAAAGAACTTCCTCAAATTTGTTATATGATCTGTGGCTTTCTTGGATTTAATTATGACATCGTCCACATATACCTCGATCTATTTATGTATCATATCATGAAAGATGGTAGTCATGGCCCTCATGTATGTAGCCGCAACATTCTTCAACCCAAACGACATCATCTTGTAGCAGTATACCCCCCAAGATGTCATAAAAGCCATTTTCTTAGCGTCCTCCTCGTCCATCCAGATCTGATGATAACCGGCAAAACAATCCACAAATAACTGAAGTTCATGTTTGGCACAGTTGTCGATTAGGATGTGTATGTTTGGAAGTGGGAAATCATCCTTTGGGCTGGCTCTGTTGAGATCCCGATAGTCGGCGCAAACCCTGACCTTTCCATCCTTCTTCGGTACTGGCACGATGTTGGCTAACCATGTTGGGTATTCAACCACCCTGAGGACCTTGGCATTGATTTTTTTGGTGACCTCTGTCACGCCCCCTTTTTTCCTCTCCTTTCGGATAAGTCAGAGTTTTCGACATTATTTGGGACAACTCATTTACTTTTGGGAAAGGGATATATAAGGAGTTGAAGAGTCGCCACCTAACGAATTAAGGTGCGTTAGGGAACCTACTAAGGGTCACAATAACACTAATTCGAATAACCAGAGATTGGGTAAGGGCTTGAAATTACTTCGAGGGGAAGGTATTAGGCACCCTTCAAAGTCCACAACTGTGGTTCCCGGCCAAACAAGCTTTGTGAATTCAAACAAGTAGGAAATAGGCAGTTATATAAACAAGTAAACAAATAGTAGTTCAAAATAAAGGTTAGTAGTCTAAGCCCACATATGTAATAAGGTTAAAAAGTTTATGGTCTTAACACACATAGTTAAAGGGATAAGGGGGTCCTAAGTTGTTTATCCTATAGGATCACATCAATGCAATGCCCGGTAATCACTCCTCAGTGAGGGGATACACGTGGCATTAGCGCACTGGTCATCATATCTATATCTACCATTTACCCAACCCCTTAGCGGTTATTAGGTGAGTTTTATTTAGCAAACTCTGAGCGTGTTGTTACCCGTCCCTTCTTAATGGTCCTGGAGGAATTTGGGACCTCTAAATACATGCAGTTCTAGACAGACTCCTTATGGTTTTTAAAAGGGAAAATTCTAAGCGACAGGAAAGAACAAATAGGACTTAACAGATAAATACAGAAAGAACAGTTAAGAGGCCCAGGTTTACCTCCGCACATAATACACATAAGCAACATGTCTCAAACACAAACAAGAACAACTTTTATTAGAGAAAAGACCTAAACAGGGTATCTAAGTGGATGTCAATGCACAAAAATGTGTAACTTTGTTTTATAAACTCGACAGTGGGGTCCTAATCAGTTTGCCTGCTGATCTTTTTTTAAAACATGTAAGTTGTTAGATAGTAAACACAAATGAAAATAGTTTTCCAATTTACAAATATTAATTACCTAAGGCTTGCCTAGGAGTGGGATCATGCGCAGTAGTTGCAGAATCAATAACAGTTCAGAAGTTGTTTTTGCCTAAAAGCATGTTGTTTTTAAGTGTTGTAAGTCTTAGAATACAGGGGTTATCACCAGTTTTATTAAAGCAGGGTAATCAAATGTGAAGTTGTTTTATACCTCTTTTATGAATCAGTAGTTTAAACTAGGCGTGGCTAAGCAAATGCAAACAGATTACCTAATACATGGTTTCTAAATGCACAGAAACGACAGTTCTTATGACAATGATTTTAAATTAACAGAATTCCTGAAGCATGATCTCTAAATGCACAAAAGAGTTACAAAATTGTTAAGACATGATTTTGAATGCACACGAGTAACAGTTCTTATGCTAATTCTGTTTATTAACCTAAGAGCAGAATTTCTAAGTGATGATCATAAACATGTGTTAGTATTAAATGAGATGCTGAAGCAGTATACATGAAACCTAAGAACATGATATCTAGTGCATGACATGATTTGAATATATTGGTGCTAAAACAGGGATTTTAATGCAAGTATAAATAAGGTAAATCCTAGAACATGCTTTCTACCCCAATGATAATGATAGAAATATATAATTACCCTCCCCATTTCACTAGACATCCACAATATTTGTTTACAAATAATTATTACAGACCAGCTGAATAAATTACATAAATAGATGAAGGAAAAGAAGAAGTTATACTATAGGGAGCCTGAAGCAGGCCCATATTTTCATAGCCTCAAATGCCCAAGTGTTTCATAGCCTTTCTATGTCCGGGTGTGTCAGAGTTCCCTAAGGACCTCAAGGGATCTTGGGCAGTGCTCACACCCAGATTTCATAACCATAACTGAGTAAGTGCAGTGTGGAAGAGCCAACCCCAGTGCATAAGAGTTCAGAGGGATCTCACAGGAATCCCAAAGCAGTCACACACTGGAGGGGCAGAACTTAAAGACCTAAGAGTAGAGTGAGAATGCCTGACATAGTTTGAGAAGGTTTGATAGGAAAACAATATTGAAAGAGACTCAGTTGAAATAGTTTTATAAAATAAGAGAGAGTTGTTCAGTAAAACCTTTTTTTTTACAAGAGTTGTGTAATAAAACAAACAACAGATCAAACATAGAGCCAAACAGGTTCAACAACACTCACAGAACAAACCTTCAAACAGGGATAATTGGGGATTAGGGACAAGTAGAGCATGTATGATGAACACATAACAACAAGAAGTCCTTTGCAACTAGTGCAAATAGTAAGACATGGATTCATGAGTGATAATTAGAACATAGTTACATAATCAGAAGTACTCTAGGGGATTCATGGGGGTTGGGAGACAGTATAGCATAGGATTTCATACTAAACTTGATTGAGCATAGCATCAAGGTAACAAATCAATAGGTGCATACCAGAACTAGGCAACCAATACACAGGCATTAAAATAGAGTAGAGTCACATTGAGACATATTACAGTTTCATAAGAACATGCTGACCCTAAGAGGTAAGACATGTAGCATACTAGATGAAGCAATGATGCAAAGAGTTCACTTACATGTTGAACAANAATGGGGAGGGGGGGGGTAGGTCTTTTAGGTTAATTAAGGAAGGGGTGAATCTGGACCGTTGATCAAAATTGATCAACGACCAAGATTTAATCAGGTCTGGGCCGGGTAGATTTAGGAGTTAGGCTTTGGGGTATTGGGCTGATTTAATTGGGGTTTGGGGCTAGTTTAATTTAGGCTGAAATTGAAATAGAGTAGGCTATTTGTTAAATACCCAATTTAAATTAATTTAAAAATAACTTATAAAATAGCTGATAATTATAAAAAAAGAATTTCATACATAGAAACTAGTTTTAAAATGATAATTTAGCATTTTAAAAATACAAATGATTGATTTCTGGTAAAAATAGTACANACAATATTGAAAGAGACTCAGTTGAAATAGTTTTATAAAATAAGAGAGAGTTGTTCAGTAAAACCTTTTTTTTTACAAGAGTTGTGTAATAAAACAAACAACAGATCAAACATAGAGCCAAACAGGTTCAACAACACTCACAGAACAAACCTTCAAACAGGGATAATTGGGGATTAGGGACAAGTAGAGCATGTATGATGAACACATAACAACAAGAAGTCCTTTGCAACTAGTGCAAATAGTAAGACATGGATTCATGAGTGATAATTAGAACATAGTTACATAATCAGAAGTACTCTAGGGGATTCATGGGGGTTGGGAGACAGTATAGCATAGGATTTCATACTAAACTTGATTGAGCATAGCATCAAGGTAACAAATCAATAGGTGCATACCAGAACTAGGCAACCAATACACAGGCATTAAAATAGAGTAGAGTCACATTGAGACATATTACAGTTTCATAAGAACATGCTGACCCTAAGAGGTAAGACATGTAGCATACTAGATGAAGCAATGATGCAAAGAGTTCACTTACATGTTGAACAACAAGAAAATAGATAGAAATAGATTAGAAACATGATAAACTGAAGCAGTAAAAGAAACATATTGGTTTTGGGACTTGAATTGAAAATCAGAACATACCAGTAAAGAGATAGTAAACGCAAACTGAAGAATATGAGAGCACAATAATTAGCCTTGGCTTGCAGCCTACTAATTCAGAACAATAGCAAGTAACAAAGAAAGAGAGCAGAAAAGCTTTGAGTGTGAGAGAGAGTTTGAACTAATGTGTTCGTGTCTGTGTTGGTGTAAAGAGGAGAGTATATATAATAGTTTGAAGCTAGGTAAAATAAGGTAAGTATCACAATTATACGGTAATTATGGAACTCAGAATCAGCTAGAGTAAAATCAGTGCAAGTACTCCCTTAATTAAAGGAGTTATTTCAAACGGTAAGAACGTGTAACAAATCAGAAAAAAAATCAATGTGTAACTGGAGCATAACAGATAAGGAAATAGTGCAAACAGTGCAAGTATAGAACAATAATTAGGGCTAGGTACATAAGGTTCTAATTAAGGAAATAACATAAGAATCAATTAACAATATAGTCAACCATAAAATAAGGCAAGAAAATAACTTAGAGGTCGGAAATCAGTAAAAGATATCATCACAGGTATCAGTAAAAGGTATTAATCACAGAAAATCAGGATTTCGAATAAAAGACATTATTAATTAAAAGAATTTACCACAAATCTCTGTCAATAGCAAAATAAACATAATATAGGCGGGAGAAGCAAAGTCAAAAACCTTAATGAGCATAACGGGTAGAAATCACAAAAAATTCAGAACATGTTTATGAGAAACAGGCATACATACAAATCCAACAAACAAAAAAGCGAAGACGGTCTCAGAACCAAAAGCTAAGCCAAGAAATTAAGGGTTTTTAACATAGTAAATCAGGTAAAAGGGGAGAACCTACATAAACCATTTAAACGTAGTAAAGATTAAAGAATAACACTTAAAATAAGAGAAAAAGTCATTTTGAAAAGGGGTTTAAGAAACCCTAGTTGTGAAGACGAAGAGACGTTTAAAAAAATCAGAAAGATTCTCGTGAAAAACAGTAGAATAACTCAAAATACTCTCAGATCTGTTATAGATCTAAAGAGTCAAGAGATAAAGTTAGGGTTTCAGTGAAGAACAACCCAGAGATAGAGAGACTCCATTTTAGAAGCCATAGATCTAGCCAGAAAAATAGAAAGTTCTTACTCAGAGGGGCCAAGGTGGCCTGAGACGGAAAAGACGGGCCATAGGTGTGAGTGAACAACCAACTGGTCCCTTGAGGACCTCAGGGATGCAAGAAATTGTCCATGGAGAGGGAGCCATAGAGGCTAGGGGTGGTGGTGGAACCACCGTTGATACCAGCGAACAAGTAGTCGGCGAGCAGGAGCCATGGTTAGGTAGAGAGCTTGAGAGAGAATGAGAGAGTGTAACGGCGGAGAGTGATGAGAGAATGAGAGATGGGG
>ML266367.1:994-24438 GCA_005239495.1 Nicotiana undulata | reverse complement strand
GTCGTCATGTTGTCGCCCCCCCCCCCCCCTCTTTCTCTCCTTGCGGATAGTCAGGGTTTACGACATTATTGGGACAACTCGTTTCCTTTTGGGAAAAGGGGTATAAATAATTGAAGAGTCGCCACCTAACGAATTAAGGTGCGTTAGGGAACCTATTACGGGTCATTTATAAACCATTTTGTATTACCAGAGATTGGGTAAGGGCTTGAAGTTACTTCGAGGGGAAGGTGTTAGGCACCCCTCGAGGTCCACAACGGTGGGTGCCGTCAAAACTTACTTTGTGAATTCGTCAATTAGAAAATAAGCAGTTTAAGAACACATATGTAAAAGAAATAAAGGCTTCTAAGCAGTCTAAGCACACATATGTAAAAGGGATAAGGGAGGTCCTAAGTTGTTTAGCCTATAGGACCATATCCATGCAATGCCCGGTAATCACTCCTCAATAAGAGGGGCTACACGTTGCATTAGCACAGGTGATCATATCATTTTACTACCCAATACCCTCCCCTTAGCGGTTATTAAGCGAGTCTTAATTAACGAACTCTAAGCATGTTGTTACCCGTCCCTTCCTTGTGGTCCCGGAGGAGTTTAGGACCTCTAGACTTTGGCAGTTATAGACAATCCTAAGGTGCTTAAAAGGGAAAAATCTAGGCGACAAACAAATAACATGTAGGACTAGTCATATAGGGGGGAAGTTGTTAAAAGGCTCGTGTTTAACTCCACATGTATATAGGCAAATAAGCACCACGTCTCAAACACAAATTCAGGGAATTTCAGAGTCTTAGAACAGGATATCTAGGTGAGCATCAAAACACAAAACATGCAGTACTGTTTATAACTAAGTGACAGGGTCCTAATCAGTTTGCCTACTGATTTTTCAAAACCTGTTAGACTTAAGCAGTTTATAAACAACCAGGACACAGTTTTTCAGTTTTATAAGGAAATAAATCACCTACGACATGCCTAGGCGTGGGACTATACGTAATCATAGTTACAGGAGTTGTTTTAACAATTTGAAATTACTCAACCTCTAGGAATGCTTGATCTTGGAGATACAGATTATAGCAGGTGATACCAATTTGTATTTAGAGACATGATACCTATGCGTGAGGCTGTTTTTAAACTCTTTTCATAGACAGTGGTTTATTTAGTCGAGATAGACATGATGCAAAACGGATGCAAACAAAGTTCTAGGAACAAGATGTCTAATGCACACAAGGATGATTGTTTTAATTAGGTAGGATTATTTAGTAGCAGGATTTCTAAGTGACAGTACTGATGCAGAACCAGAACTAGAGTAGTGATTTATAACATGCAATATGCTGAAGCCATAAACATGAATACCCTAAAAACAGGATGTCAAGTGCACATGTTTGGCATGGTTTGAATGCAAATAGACACAACAATCCTAGAACATGATTTCTAATACAGATTTGCATAAAGTAAAGCCTAGAAACATGATTTCTACCCAGCTTTACCCCACAAGATTATATAGCTACCCTCTATTTTTACTAGTTACCCCAATATCTGTTTACAAATGATTATTACAGACCAGAATTGCGTAAATTACATAAATGAAATAAAGAATAAACTATAGGGAGCCTGATACAAGACCAAGGCAAACCTAGGAGTACCAGGCCTTCCGTAGTCTCAAATGCTAAGGATTCATTGCCAAATTTGCGTTCAGGTGTGTCAGAGTTCCCTAAGGACCTCAAGGATCCCGGGCAGTGCTCACACCCAGACTTTTCACAATAGGGACCAAATATGTGCAGTGTGGAATCGCCAGCCCTAGTGTGCCAGAGTTCAAAGGAATCTCAAGAGGATCCCGAGGCAGTACACACACTGAAGGGGCAGAACCTATTGACTTAAGAGTAAAGTGAGAGTGCTTGACATAGTTTTGAAAGGTTTTGGTAAAAATAGTATAGAGAAGACTCTAGGAGTGAAAAGGTTTTCTTAAATAGGAATTAGTTTAGTGGTAAAACAGCTTGAGAAAAGTATTAAAACACTTTTGACATCAGAATACAAATCAACAGAACAACCAGATTCAGAGACATTTGGCAAACAGATTCCACACAAGGATAGAGGAGTTGGGGACACATAGAATACACATCAGTGTATAGGGAAGCATATAAACAGAAAAACGCACTGAATTCTCAAGAGATTTATAAGATTAATAGGTTAGTCATGACAGTAGGTAGTTGAAACACATAGTAGGGGTATAGAAAAACCATGTTGAAAGAAGAGGGCATTGGACAGAATCATATACATAATTAAGCTCAATCGAAGCCCAAAAAGATTAGGTATAATCTCATTAGTAAAGAAGATCAAGCAGGAATTTAAGCAAACATGCTAGACAGGCATCACATAAGCACTCATAGTTTAGACATGTTGACTACATATTGAACAGACAAGGTTTAGGCATGCTGGATGAAGCAATAAACAAACAATTATAGTTTAGACATGCTAGTTACATATAGAGCAAGACAGGATTAGACATACTAGATAAGCAGCAAATAAGCAATTATAGTTTAGGCATGCCAATCACATATAGAACAAGACAAGATTAGGCATGCTAAATAAAACAGTAAACAAAAACAAGAATGGAACTCATAACTGATGAACTACGGCAATAATGAAATACATAGGGTTTAGATTTTAAAAATTAATCAGAGACATACCAGCTTGGGAAAGAGAACACAGAATGTAAAGCAGATGCTGTGCAATATCTAGCCTTGGCTTACAGCCGGCTAGACCAGTGATTATCACAATTATCAAAGAAAGAAAAGAGAGAGTTTGAGTGCAAGTGTGTTTGTGAACTAATGTTCGTTTCCTTGAAGTGAGAATAGAGGAGAGTATATTTAGAAGTCTAGGAGCAGAGCAGAATAAGGTAAAAGAAATCAACACTCATCAATTAAGGAAATCGCAGAATCAATTATCACAAAATCAGCATAGTCTTCTTTTAATTAGGGGTAACTGCTCAACGGTAAAGGACAGGAGTCATTTAAGGAAAGAAATCAAATCAGACCTAAGTATAGAGGTAAATAAACAGGAGTCTAATTAAGGAAGCAATCGTGAAGAATCAGTAACATTACAGGCAATTAAATAAGGTAAGAAGAGTAATTAAAGTCGTAAACAAAGGAATAAATCAAGAATCATCACATAAGTTTTAACAGAGCAAATCAGTAAATCCAATTTCAAAATAGTATTGATTTAAGGGGGGGATATCAGTTTCCACAAATAGACAAATAGGCTGAATAAAATTTCATAAACACATAGAAATTAGCCGAGAAATCGACTCAGAAACCTAATAGAGATGTACTAGGGTAAAAACTTACAAGACACTGAATTAGACTAAGAAGAAATCATGAAAGTCAAAGCACCGAACGAACAATGCCATAAGTAACACGAATGAACTCAGAATCGAAGCAAAAATATAAGAAAATTAAGGCTATAGCATAAATCGACTAAGGTCCAAACCATCTTAGCATGAATCAGTCAATAACACTTAAGAACAACGATTAAACATTTGAAAATCATAAAATCTTTGAGAAGATAAGTTAGGGTAAAACCTAGTTTTAGGAAAACGAAAAAATCACTTGAAAATCAGGAATCTTTCAAGGAAACATGTGAAATACGTTCAATTGGTCCCAGATCTGTACAGATCTGAGATGATCAAAGGTAAAAAATTAGGGTTTTTCAGAAATAAAACAAAGATGAGAACATAGACTTAGGAACCATGGATTTATGACGAAAATAAGAGGATTCTTACTCAATAGTCAAACCAAACGGCCTGAGATGGGCAAGAAAACCCAAAGGTGTAAACAAACCTGCCTAGGTCCCTTGAGAATCTCCTGAAGGATCCAAGAGATGGAGATACCATAGCATATAGGAGGCCATTAGAGGCCTGAGGTGGTGAAGAACCACCATAGAACGGCGGTAGGCTAGTGACGACGGGGGAGGGGGGGTTAGGGTTTCTGTTAGAGAGCGTTTGAGAGACGAAGAGAAGAGTGACGGTGGGGGAAGGGGTGAAAATGATTAGGGTTTGGGGGTGTAGGTGGGTTTAATTATGGTAGGGGAGTCCTGGACCATTGATAAAAAATGATTAATGGCCAAGATTGGCCAAGGGGTTTGGGTCGGGCAGGTAGGGGTCTTTGGGATGGTTTTATAAGGTATTGGGTTGGTCAATTTTAGGCTAAAATTGAAATAAAAAAGGTTGTTTGTTAAATACCCCAAACAGTTGATTAAAAATAATTAGTAAAATAATTACTAATTATAAAAATAATTTTCATGCGTAGGAATGTTGTGAAAATAGTTATTAAATTCAACAAATTTTATATCAAAATGTTCTTCATCATCTCACTAGTCTGTACATATAAAGAACGCTAAAATTCTGAGTTCGTTTGACCCCTCAAATCATCCCTAGAAGGTCTCATAATCTCAAGCCCTAACTCCATCATTTTCTACTGATTTTCATGAATTAAACACTGATATTATGTTCCTTAATCACCTATAATCGAGTTTTAGGGTCCAAAATACTTACCTCAACGAAGAGCAATGATTTCCTCTCTTCAAAATCGCCTCAAAGCTCTTTTCCCGTTTAAAAATGGTGTTAAAAGGTCTAAGGGTCGCGAAGGGTTTATTTAAATACTGCCCAGGTATTTATTCATCGCGATCGCGGACTTCCAGTCATGATCGCGGAGCACAAAACCCACTGCCTCTCTTTTTACTTTACGCGATCGCGGAATGGCCCACACGATCACGAAGCTTTGCCTTCCACACCCACGCGATCGCGTCTCTACCCACGCGACCGCACTGACCAAGTCCTTCTACTCCTCACCAGCCCACTCTCTTCTACACGATCACGGCCCTGGCCACGCGTTCGCGTAGCACAAGTTCACAGACCCACGCGATCACGACCTGGCCCCTGCGATTGTGATTCACAATTTTCCCCAGGCCCCAACTTACTATATGCGATCGCGGACGAGTTCACGCGATCACAGTGAACAAATCACTGCTGCTAAAACACCAGAAAAACCAGCAATCTCTTCAAGACCAAAAGTGCTCGTTAACTACCCGAAATCAAGCCTAAGCCCCTAGGGACCCCAACAAAATTTACCAACACATCCCATAACATCATTCAAACTTAGTTTCACTCTCAAAACACTAAAAATAACATCCAAACACCAAAATCACATCGGATTCAAGCCTAAGAACTTTGAAATTTCTAAAATCCACCAACGATGCCGAAACTATCCAAAACAACTCCAATTGACCTGAAATCTTGCAGACATATCCAAAATGACATTACGAACCTCTTCCAACTTCCAAAATTCCATTCCGACCCCGATAGCCTATTTTCCACTGCCGACCGGAAATCACCAAAAACTAACTTTCGCCAATTCAAGCCTAATTCTACACCGGGCATCACAAAATTATTCTGAACACACTCCTAAGTCCAAAATCACCTAACGACTCTTCTAACTCTAAAGCTACTTTTAGAGACTAAGTGTCTTAATTACTTCTATAATCATTCCAATTCTGAGCCAACCGACTCTAACACGTCATAAACAGTATAACCAATCTATGACAAGGTAAAAACAGGAATAATAATGAAATTTCTACGTAACAGCCGACCGGGTCGTTACAGTGGAAGAGGTGCGAATGCACCCACCTCAAGTCAAAGGCAACTTGTTGATGATGATCAAGTGATGCAAGAAGAAGATATCGCGAACAATGTGGTACAATCTAATAAGGAAGTCCGGATTGATATTGATGATAGAGTGGAAGAGACTCAAGAGGAGGTGAACCCGTCTAGGGAAAACATTATTGACATACTGGAGTCGGTAGTGCAAAAGGGCTAAGGCACCACTTCTTAAGCCTCCACCTCCATACCCTCAAAGACTTGCCAAGAAAAATGGTGAGAATCAGTTCAAGAAGTTCGTTCAAATGATGAAGAGTCCCTCAATCAACGTTCCATAATTGAAGCTTTGGAACAAATTCCCAGTTATGCAAAGTTTATGAAGAATCTTGTGACAAAGAAACGATCAATGAATTTTTAAACCATCAAAGTCACTCATCAAGTGAGTGAAATTATGCATTCAATGGCTCCAAAGTTATAGGATCTCGATGTTTTCACGATTCCTTGTATAATTGGAAGTGTTGAGTTTTCTAAAGCTCTTTGTTATCTTGGGGAAAGTATCAATTTGATGCCCTATTCGGTTTTCAAGACTTTGGGAATTGGGAAACCAAGCCCCACCTCGATTTTCAAGGTTCTTTGTGATGTTGAAGCCGGTGAAATTACCTTCCGGGTTGGTGATGAAAAAGTGGTATTCCATATGTGTAAGTCCATGCGAAACCCAATTAGCAATGAGGTGTGTTTTTTTGTGGACTTGGTGACTGATGTTATTGTTAATGAAACAAGTGCTACAATTAGCATATGTGATATTTTGGAGGCCGTCTTGTTAAACTTTGATGATGACGAGATGGATGGCTTCATGGAATGTGTGAACTCTTTGCAAGGAATGGGGTCGCACAACAATGCATCCCAGAAATTATCCTTAGATCTTGAAAATAGAACAACTCTCCTACAAAGCCTTCTATTGAAGATCCTCTTACCTTGGAGTTAAAGTCGCCTCCACACATTCGATATGAATTTCTTAGTCCTTGTTCTACTTTACCAGTTATTATTTCCTCTTGTTTGACTAATGTGCAGGTAGATTCCACATTGGCGGTGCTACAAAAGAGGAAGAAAGCTATTGGATGGACCTTGGTGGATATTTCGGAGATAAGCCCCGCATTTTGCATGCATAAGATCAAGTTGTAGAATGGTTCCAAACCATCCATTGAATATCTACGAAGACTCAATGAGGCTATGCAAGAGGCTGTCAAAAAGGAGATTATCAAGTGGTAGGATGCCGGGGTTGTCTACCTCATATCCAATACTTCGTGGACTTCTCTGGTTCAATGTGTCCCAAAGAAGGGGGCAAGGATGCTGGTCATCAATGAGAAGAATGAATTGATTCCTACAAGAACGGTGACTAGTTGGAGGGTGTGTATGGACTATCTCAAGCTCAACAAAGTCACAACGAAGGATCACTTTCCACTTCCTTTCTTAGAGAAAATGCTCGATAGATAGGCCGGTCGTGCTTTCTATTTATTTCTTGATGGGTATTTGGGATACAACCAAATTCTTATTGCTACAGAAGATTAAGAGAAAACAACATGTACATGTCCTTATGGTACTTTTGCTTTCAAGCGGATGCCATTTGGTTTGTCCAATGCATCGGTAACTTTCAAAGTTGAATTATGGCCATTTTCACGGATATGGTGGAGGACTACCTTGAAGTATTCATGGATGAATTTTTAGTGGTTGGAGATTCTTTTGATGCTTGCCTTGGAAATTTGGACAAAGTGTTGGCTTGATGTGAAGAAACCAATTTGGTGCTCAATTGGGAGAAATGTCATTTCATGGTCGAGGAAGGCATTGTCCTTGGCCACAAAATCTCAAGAAATGGAATTGAAGTTGACACGACAAAGATTGAGGTAATTTCTAAACTTCAACCTCCAACTTCGGTGAAGGGCGTGTAGAGTTTCTTAGGCCAAATAGGTTTTTACCGGCATTTCATCAAAGATTTCTCTAAGGTGGTGAATCCGTTATGCAAGCTTTTTGAGAAGGATGATAAGTTAAACTTCAATGATAGTTGCATGAGACATTTTGAATTATTTAAGTTCAAGCTGACAACTACTCCCATCATCACCGCTTCAAATTGGAGTGTACTTTTTGAACTCATGTGTGATGCAAGTGACATAGTAGTTGGGGCTGTTTTGGGGAAACTCATCAATAAGATTTTTCATCTGGTCTACTATTCTAGTAAGACCATGAATAGTGACCAAGTCAACTATATTTTTACGGAGAAAGAACTCCTTGTTATTGTGTTGGCAATTGAGAAGTTTCGCCCGTACTTGATAGGTGCAAAAGTCATTGTCCACACGGATCATGTAGTGCTTCATTATCTTATGAGAAAAAAGGACTCCAAATCTCGGTTGATGAGATGGTTACTCTTGTTTCAAGAGTTTGATATTGACATTCAATATAGAAAAGGTAGTGAAAACCAAGTAACATACCACTTATCTCGTTTGGAGGAGGAGGGGAGGCTGCATGATGGACTTGAAATCAATGACTCCTTCCACGATGAGAAACGTTTGGCAATTTCAATGAAAGAGGTGCCATGGTTCGCAGATTTAGCAAATTTCCTTGTGTGTGGAGTCATCTCGGATGAGTTCTCTTCAAACAAAAGGAAGAAGCTCAAACGGGGTTGTCAATTATTATTGGGATAAATCATACCTCTTCCGGATTTGTACGGATGGGGTGATTAGAAGATGTCAACCGGAAGAATAGCAAGGTGATTCTTGGGGCTTATCATTCTTCGCCATACGGTGGTTATCATGGTGAAGCGAGAACGACAATCAAAGTGCTTAGTTGTGGCTTCTATTGGCGTACTCTTTACAAGGATGCGAGTGAGTTAGTGAATAAATGTCGACGGACCGGTGGAATCTCAAAGAAAAAAAGAAATTCCTCTCACAACTATTTTGGAGATTGATATTTTTTATATGTGGGGTGTTGACTTCATGGGACTCTTTTTGAGTTCTTGTGGAAATACATACATCTTGGTCGCGGTGGATTATGTGTCCAAATTGGTTGAGGACATTGCTTTACCCAACAATGAAGAGAGAAGTGTGGTGGCATTTTTGAAGAAGAATATTCTCACAAGGTTTGGTACTCCACGTACAATTATAAGCGATTGGGGGTCACATTTTTTTCAACAAGGCTTTTGACACTTTACTTGGAAAGTATGGTGTTACTCACAAAGTCACAACTCCCTATCACCCACAAGCTAGCGGGCAAGTGGAAGTCTCCCACCGGAAGATAAAGAGCATCTTGTCCAAAATGGTGAATGCTAATCGGACAGATTGGTCCAAGAAGCTTGATGTTGCATTAGGGGCTTATTGGGCAGCTTACAAAACACCTATCAGAATGTCACTGTACCGATTGGTGTTCGGAAAAGCTTGCCATCTTCTAGTGGAACTAGAGCACAAGGCCAAGTGGGCTCTAAAGAAGTTGAATCTTGATTGGGATATAGCCGCTAACTTGAGGGTCACACACCTGAATGAATTGGTTGAGTTCCGGTAACATGCCTATGCAAATTCGTCCTCGTACAAAGAAAAGATGAAATATCTTCATGATAAATACATTTGGAACAAAGCGTTCAAGGTGGTCAATCTTGTATTGTTGTTTAACTCAAGGTTGAGGATGCTCTAGGAAGCTAAAATTAAATGGAGTGGTCCTTTTGAAATTGTGGGTGTGACACCTTTTGGTGCATTAGACTTGAAAAAATAAAATAATGAAGTATTCCGAGTCAATGGTCATCAAGTGAAGCACTATTTGTGAAAAGTTGGAGATGGCCATGTTGTGGCGGTCATTCATTTCACTTGAGGATATTATGTGTCGTGTCGTGTCGCGACGTTAAATTAGGCGTTTCTTGGGAGGAAACCCATGTTTATTTTCCTTTTTCTTTTGTAGTTAGGTGTTATTTTTGTTCTAACTTGATTTGAAGTATGCTACAAGGATGAGTGTGACTTGCAGGAATTGTGGACCAAATATTGCTAAGTATTCAAGAATTGTACGGACCGCGCATTTCTAAGTTCTATAACAAAAGAGCATTACGATAGCACATTCCTCTTGCGGACCGCACAATTGAGATGTCAAAAATAACAACTCTCTAAGGTTTAAGCTTGTCAGTGCAGAGGTCGATTTGCGACCGCACGAGAAATCTGCGGCCGCACCTGAAAATGTGCGGACCGTGGATGAAAATCTGAGATGAGGTCTCAGGTAATAGAGTGCGAACCGCACATGAAAATTTACGACCACACTCGTCCTTCTTTCCCTTAGCAAACCATTAGTATAAATAAAGGAACATTGCCCAATTTACACTTTTCACTCTCTTAACTTAAAATTGTGCTCTGTTGAATTTTCTTCGAGATTTCTATCAGTCCACACACACAGCCACCTTGATCATTCACTCATTACACTCATTCTATCTGGTATGATTCAATCACACATTACTTTTTTTTTTATTTTGTTAGTTTAATTTGTAGATTTTTAGTTCTTTTTAGGGCATTTGTTATTAGAGTTCAATTGTGTGTCCATGTGGGGTAAATCCGAACTAGGTTAACTTGAGACATGCTCTATGGGGACTGAGTTAGTATAATTTAATATTTTTTCAATGTTTCCATGTCTAATTATGCACGAGAATGAAAAAACTAAGTTGAAAAGTTTGATATGTACGTAACTTTTTGAAATCGGCGGCCGCACTTGAATTTGTGCGGTCCATAGATGCTGAATTTAGGGAAACTAAGTGAAGAAGAATCTGCGGCGGCAACTTAAAATGTGCGGACCACAGAATTCTCATCACGGCCGCAAAACAACACATCTTCTGTCATCAGAGAGTCCTCACTTTGAGACTCCAATGTGCGGCCGCAAGTCTAATTGTGCGGACCGCGCAAATCCTCTTGCGGCCGCAATTTGGTCATTTCACTATCATCAGAGATTTAGTATTTCTGGGATTCAGAGGTGCGGCTGAAAATCAAATTGTACGGACTCCACTTTATTTTGTGGCCGCACAACAATAATGTGCAGTTCGCATATCCCCATCTACAACCACAAGTGAATGGTGCGGACCGCATATCACTTTCCCCCGCAAACATGATTCAGATGTATCTCTCACTGTGTTTTTTGGTTTCTCCTTTGCTCATATGTCTCCCATATGTGTTTGAAAATCGATTTGCAACTAACAATCGCCTTTGCTTGATACAGGAAATGGCTCGATCCTGCGAGGCGACACTTCAAAAGGGAGAGGTGAATCTTCTCGGGATCGAGGCAAAAGTTCCTTAACCCTTGGCCAGACAAAGACAGCAAGAAAGAAAGCAACATTATGCAGAGGAAGAGGTGGAGACCTCTCCAATACTAGCTTGTATGCCCCGTCTAGGGAAGTGTCAGAGGGAAACCCAGCCTCGGTTCAAGATCAACTGGCCACACAGTCGAGGCTGCAAGGGAGATACTAGCTCAAGGACGAGCCATCTTCATCCCATAGCACTTCCGAGGGATTGGAGAGTGCTAGTGAGGCTTCTGAGCCATCGGTTACACCAATCCCCGAGGCACAGGATACACTAATTCATGATATCCCCGATGAGGGCAGAGGGGGAGATGTTGTAGCTTCACGCCTTGAAAGATCAAAGAAGAAAGAGGTTTGGGAGGATCACCTTGTTAGCCTGGCCGCCTTCACCAGCTTTCGTATGTGGTGGCCAGTGAGGTCACTAACTCTTGAGCGACAGTTGCTGCTAAAGAATTTGGAGAGGTACAACCCAGCCACTCCTAGAGTCGAGGATGATGAGATCCAGTTAGTTGATCCGGAGGGTGATGACATTGATGAGGACACAGAGATGTCCAAGGAGCCATAGGGAATTTTACTCTTATTTTTCTAAGCATTAGGGACAATGCTTACTATTATTCGGGGGTGGAGTTTACTTGACACATTTTGTACACTTTGATACATTTGACTTGTAATAATTTGATGATACTTTTTCTTTTTCTTATTTGTATTTAACTATCTTCTCTCTCTCTCTCTCTCTCTCTCTCTCTCTCTCTCTCTCTCTCTCTCTCTCTCTTACTATGTATATTCATTCTACCTTTAGTTGTTTTTCTCATGAGCTTCTTTATCGTCGTTTTTGCTTGTTAGCTTCTTTATATTTTCCATATTAGTTCTTATTTTGTTAAGTAGCTTCTTTGTATGTTTTAGTAGATAATAGGACTTTAGTTTTCTTAACGCTGCGGTTATTTCCAAAGGTAGTTATTGTGTGAACCGGGTGACTCGTCCCAACGAAAGATGGCGTGACAACCTTCTTAAGGGATGAGTTCGCTTTTTGTGTTTAGGTAACAAAAGTTGTAGTAATGAATAAAAAGACTTAATTAAGTCATGCTCTAAGAGTCAACCATGCTTCAATTGGCACCAACACACTTAACCGCGTGCTTATGGTTAGAGACAAGGTTTTCAAAAGAATTAGCTCTAGTTAGTGACTTTGTGACTCTTAAGTTGACTTTGGTAATCATCGAGTGGGTTAATTGGACCATAGTGATCTTTAAACTTGAATGTGGTCCTTGTAGGTTCTCGAATCTATCCTCTTTTACAATCTAATTGCGTTAGGGGTGAGATGAATTGTTGCTAGTCAAAGTATCCGTGTGAAGAGTCTATAACTTGCCCCGAATGTGTTTCAACGTGAAATCTTAAATTTTGCTTGGTTTGAGAAGTGATTGTAGGCTCTCCTTATCCCGTTTTAGCTTTCTATTGCCAATCAACGTCGTCATCCTTAGTCAACCTCATTGAGCCTCTAGCCTATCTCATTTGATAACCATGTTATATGTCTTTATCCATTTTGTCGTGACCCTCTCTAGGCACCCGGACTTTCCTTAACACTTCTGTGAAACAAATGGCTTAAAAGTAAGATTAGGGCAGAGATGAGGAATTTGAAAAAGGTATCAAGGCACAAAAAGAGAAAAGAAATGATCTCTACGAAAGAGAAGGCCAGAAAAGAGAAGAACAAAAAAATGCAAAACGTGAATAAGTGGAAGGGTTGATGGATTTAAAAAGAAGAAATGATCCCAAACAGTGATAAATCAAAAAGGGAGAAAAAGAATGGAATGATCAAGAAAGAGTGATGTTAAGTCTCTCTAGTCCCCAATGAAAAGGAAGAGCCTCTAAGAATTGGTAATTGTGAGCCGAGGAATGAAAGATGGAGTACTTAAGGAAAGGTGTAACCACTTACTCATACGATATCCTACCCTAACCCAAAATCCTTACATTACATCCCGAAAGAAGTCCTATTTGATTTCAAACCGAGTGAGCTTACATTAGTGGCGATCTACATGAGGGGCAAGCCTATGGTACTTGAAGCCGTACTTGTGACATTCTCTTGTGAGAGATGAGTGAGCCTTTCATGAATCTTCCGATTGAGTGCTAACTTCTTAAGTTAGCTTGGCAAATGGAAAGTAGAGGAGGAAGAGTTTCGAGTCCACCATAGACTACATGATAGAACAAGAGTCCTTGATGAGTAAAGTCAATTCCTGGAGCTCAAATGTCACATTAGAACTATATGTGCGTGAATATTTGACTTGTAGCCTTGTTAATATTACACGAGTAGTGTGGGTAACTGTTGGTCCCAACTGATGTGTGAATGGATCACGTTTGACTCGCTAAAATGACCTTTAACTTTTGGCGGTGGGAACTAATTTATTTGCTTGAGGACAAGCAAAGATTTAAGTTTAGGAGAGTTGATAAGTGGGAATTTGGACTACTTATTAGCACCTTTTTGCTTTTGTTTTAGTCCATAAGTATTGCTTTGTGTTCTCGTAACTAATGAAATTGTGCAAATTGCAGGAATATTAGATATTTGGTCTCCCATGATGAAATATGACTCAAAAAAGAGTGTTCTGAAGCACAAGGCAATAAATGGCGTAGAAGAAAAGAAGTGTGGTTCGCAGAAGGATTTCAACGGACGTAGAAGAAATTGAGGATCGTAGAATTCCATCAGTGGTCAAAAACCAAGCTAAAGAACCCAACAGGATTTTGACCAATGTGCGGACCACACATGAATTGTGCAGCCGCAAAATAGGGTGTGCACTGACAAATGAGTCCAAGTTCAGAGATTGTGCAAAAGACCAAGTCCTGAAGCCTTGCTGAAGTGCGGAGTGTACAAGAACTGTACGGCCACAAAAGTTGCTTCGCAATCGCAATCCAAAAATGTGCGGCTACAGAATCCCATCTCCTGCCAACTGAAGAGATCTGAGGACCGCACATGGAATTGTGAGGCCGCAGAACCTTCCACAGAGAATTTTTGTCAACGAATTTTGGGTCACTATAAAAAGACGAGTTTCACAATTTTAAGTCATGTTTTGAAGTAAAAAAGCTGATGTAGTCGTTTCACAATAATTGGCCTAATTAAAGGGTTCAAACTAGATCTAGTAGTAACCCGACTTGAGTTCATATCAACTATTTTGTTTGATACCCATTTGGACTTGAGAAAGCCAAATTGTGCAAAATCACTCTCTGACTGAGAGGTATTGAGTGGTTAATGTAGATTTGAGGCCATAATACACCCCAATCAACAAACAAGTATTAACGTATTTAACCTATTAGGCGAACACCTAGGTTATTGTCACATCCCTAGGCTTTTAAACTATTTGGAAAAACACCAAAAACTATCGTTCATTTCTAGTTTCTTTTACTTAGCATACAACTTTTAGAGAAATAGTAGAAATATAAATCCAGACTCATTGTGGAAATGCAAATTTAATTAATCAATTCACTTTCTTCAAGTATATACTCCTAACACCCCTTATAACTTCCTGTGGATTCGACCCCGAATCATTAGGTAATTTACATTGCATACGACTGTATCATATCTCTTATCAAGGTGTGTTGTGGACGTCACCAACATGATCCAAGGTGGATAGAAGCCCTGGACCAAGCGATGAAAGTACTTGAAGAAAATCACAACTGGGAGGTGGTAGACTTGTCAGATTGGAAGAAACCAATTGGTTTTAAGTGGGTGTTTAAGATCAAATATAAGTCAAATGGAGAGGTTGAGAGATTTAAGGCACGACTGGTAGTAAAAGGATACACTAAACAAGAAGGTTGGACTATCATGAGACATTCTCACCTGTTGCCAAAATAGTAACTTTGAGAATTGCCCTTAGCACATCATCCTTAAAAGGACAGATCCTCTACCAAATGGTTGTCAAAAATGCATTCTTACAAGGTGACATGTATGAGGAAGTATACATGGTCTTGCCACAGGGTTTCCAAAGCCATGGGGAGAATAAAGCTTGCAAACTATTGAAATCACTTTAAGTCCTGAAACAGGCTTCAAGATAACGGAACATTAAGCTCACAGATGCATCAGTAGGAGCAGGATATCAACAGAGTGCATATGATCACTCTTTATTCACTAAGCAGACAACACATGACATTATTGTTATCTTAGTATTTGAAGATCTCTTAATCACTGGTAGCAACATGTCCCTCGTGGAAGAGGCCAAGAGTACATTACACAAAAAATTTCAAGTCAAGGATTTTGGGGGAACTCAGATATTTCTTAGGCATAGAAGTGATGAGATTAGATAAGGGGATGTTGTTAAACCATAGAAAATATGCACTAGAGTTGATTTCTACCACAGGACTAGCCGTAAAGAAATCTTCCTTTACTCCTATTGAGCTAAAGCGGAAACTAACTACCACAGAGTATGACAAACATGTAGGACGCAATTGAGATAAAGAATTGTAGGATATAGCAAGTTACAAAAGGCTAGTAGGTAAATTGCTCTATTTGACCATCACACGACCTGACATTTGCTTTGATGTGCAAGTGTTAAGTCAGTTCATGCAACAACATAAACATTCTCACTTAGATGATGCACTTAAAGTAGTCAGATATATCAAAGGCTCACCTGGACTATGTATCTTTCTCAAAAGGGATCCTATCTCTCATATCTCTACCTTCTGTGATTCTGATTGGGCAGCATGCCCAAATACACGTAGATTGATCACGGGATATGTTACAAAATTGGGGGAATCTTTATTATCTTGGAAGTCCAGGAAGCATCAGACATTGAGTCATAGCTCAGCTGAAGCTGAATATACAAGTCGCACAGCCGTAACAATTGAGATTACTTAGCTAGTTGGATTATTGCAGGAACTGAATGTTTCAATGCATAAACCAGTTGACCTTTATTGCGATAGCAAAGCTACTCTCCAAATCGCAGAAAATCCTATTTTTCACGAGAGAACAAAACACATCAAGATATATTGTCATTTTGTCCGGAAAAAAATAAAAAATGCACTGCTTGCAACTTATCATATTTCAACAAAGCTTCAGTTGGTTGATCTTATGACAAAAGGACTTGGTTTTGCCCAGCACTCTTTCCTTCTTTCCAAGCTAAGAGTGTTCAATGCTTTCCATTCTCCATCTTGAGGGGGTGTCTTGGGATATTGGGTACTAAAATGTACACAATAAAAGTATAGGGGGTCTTTGAGTTAGTCCAAAATCAGTTAAAGTAGTTAGTTGGATTAGTTGACACTGGTCATGTGTTGTCAGTTAGATAGTGCTCAGACACTATAAGACATTGTATTGAACGACCTATCTCTTAGGGGTGGTTTGGAAGGAGGTATTAGAAAAAATAATGCAAGCATTAGCTCTATGCATTACTAATACTTTGTTTTGTACATTTTTTCAACCTATGTATAACTAATACTTGTATTAGTTATACATCATACTTTGTATTATCTTATGTATAAGTAATGCATAGAAAATCATGGCATTAGTAATACCAAGGCTATGAATGCATGCATTAGTATTGTTAAAGACAAAATTGTCCTTAAAGTCCCTTAAAGCTAGAGAATATGGAGGGCGTTTTTGTAAACAACTATTTTTCTTAAAAATTATGCAATGCATTATGATTTTAATACACCACACCAAACAGTAGATAAGAAATAATATCTGCATAACTAATGCTTGCATTACTAACACATGCATTACTAATTCATGCATTACCAATACACCTTATTCCGCACTATTCTTATGCACCCTACCAAATGACCCCTTTAACAATACAGATTGAATTTCTCTTCTTCCTCATTACTCTGTTTCTCTTCGTTAGCTAGAATCTAGCTCTCTCTCTTAGGGATGGCAAATGGGGCGGGGTAGGGCGGTGCAGGTTTCAGCGGGGCGATGCGGGTTACAATGTTTGCGAAGCGAGGCGGGGCGGGTCCTAATTTTTTTAAAAAAAAATTAACGCGGGGCAGGACGGGTCACGGGTCGCGAGTTTTTTAAAACCTAAATCTTGAACTAAACGCTACCAGATCTGGTGTTTCCCTCACTTGAAGTTTACGTCATCAGAATTCGGATCGTTGTCCTTTCACTCTCGAATATTAACAAAATCGTCTCACTTCCTTCTCATTTTTGATCTCTAATTGCCCTTGTTTGAGGGTAAAGGAAATATATGGTTCATAATTGTCTTCAATTCAAAAGAGCTTAGCATTTTAAATTGTTAATTCTCATCTACAAATTATTGAACGTAGTACTATTTCAAGTCACTAACCGAAAAGTAAGGACAATTATTGCTAATGAAATAAAGCTTAATTACTTCTTATGGCTTCTGTGATTAGAGTTCTATTCAGAAAATTGTTGCAAACAAAAAAAAGTAAAGTAACGCTTTCATCTTCTTTAATTAACGACATGAAGGAAAACCCATCTTCTACTTGGTATCAATAATAGGAAATTCTTTTTTATTTTAAAAAAATATGCATTTGGCTTTTAAGTAAAATATGGAAACCTTAGTTTATTTTTACATTTATGGAATATTAATATTTTACCAAAGTACTATGAGCTATATATTGCTTGTAACATGCATGATATCAGTTGTTTCTTGTTAATACAGTGAAATGCTTCTATTACTCGCTACTTTACTTTCTATAAAAAAAAAATTATTATAAAATAGTCTCATGATCTACATAAATTACTAAGAATGGATTTAAGAAATTACAAAATATTATCAAAAGATACAAAATTTAAAAAATTATTAAAAAAAAATATGCGAGACAGGCGGGGCGGGGCGGTTAAAAACTGTTTTGCGAGGCGGGGCGGTTAAAAACTGTTTTGCGAGGCGGGGCGGGTTGGAGTCTTCGTGGGTGTGCGCGAGTTTGCCCCGCAACCGCACCGCCCCGAACTATTGGCCATCCCTACTCTATATATATATATATACTTTTTAGCTAGTGAATTCAATTAGTTTCGACCAACCGATTAATTTTATACTTTGCTCAATTAAATTTAAGGCCCAATTGGGCACCTCTTCCCGACGCCCAGCCCGTACCTAACCGAATGGTTTAGCTTTGCGGTTGTGTAAATTTTGGGTGAATAGATGGGCTAAATTCTCGGCAAATGAATTCATGAACTAATCAAATCTTCAAGCATTTGCTGTCCAATTAATTCAGTTTATCTTGAAAAATGTAGTGCAAAATTTAAGAGACGTTCCTCTAAGTTTATTTTTGTAATACTTATCTCTCTTCTGATTTGACTGGTCTCCTCCATAAATACTACACTTGCCCAAAATAGTGTCGTCTTCTGCTATTTTTGTGTGGCTACTGTTGCAAAGCATGCTTCATCCTATCACTTTTTAGCTGGTCGAACCCCCCCCCCCCCCAAAAGTAGATTACAAATATAATCAAAATGACATGTTGTTTAAAGTATGAACTAAAATAAACCCCAACAGATTCGAAAATCCAACACATATTAAGAGTAAAAGAAGATAATTTTTTAGAAAAAAAGAACAGAAAAGGAGAAGAAAACCGCAAAAATTTAACAGAAGGAGAAATAGAGAAAGATCGAAGAGCGAGAATTGCCAGAAGATGAGAAATAGAGAGTTTTGGGCAAGACAAATTAAATGAAAAATATTTACTGTACCCGATATTTATAACAAGTTAATAAATTAACTATAGCAATGTAAAATTTAAGTGAAAATGCATATATTCTAGATATTGTTAATTACTCCCGAATAATAAAGTGTGTATAAAAAAATATGTATCTTGAATTCATTAATATGATGCAAACTCTTAATGTAAAATAAAAAGTAGCATCATAAATCAATTTATGGGACGAGTATAATAGTAACAAGTTTTCAATGATACACCATTAGTAACTTTTTCAACTACAAATCCGTTGAAAGTCTTTTAACTAAATATATATTCTTTCTTATTTTCATTTATTCACAGCACAATCCGTCAAACATTAGCACCTTGGGCCAATGTTTTTCAAAAATATTTGGGAGAATTACACAGTTACCCATAAAAATAAAATTATTTATCCTTGTCTATCCATTTGTTTTCCTACTCATCAAATTAATTACATCCCTTACCCATAATCGTTTTTGTGGGAAAATTTCTCTTTTTTATTTCTATGTTTCTTTTCTTTTTGTCTTCTTTTTTTTCTTTTTTTTCTCCTTTTTTTCTCTCGTTTTCTTCTTATTTTTTCCCTTTTTCCTTTTCTAATTTCATTTAACTTCTTTTTTTATATTCTTTTTCTCTTCATTATCCAATTTCATTTATTGTTTTCACTATTTTTTATTATTCTTTTTTATACAATAAGAAAATATAACTGATATAGTAAATATTTGTTCACCTTTTTCTAATATAACTAGTATAATATACTTTTTATTTTTTTTTCTTTCTCATTTTTTAAATTCAATTATTAAACCGAAATAATATCAGTTGTCACTTGATCTAATTCACTTAATATCACACTGACTACTGTTGAGCATCATAAATTATTTAATCAGATTCTAAGAATCAACACGTGATTGCCATGCAAAATTTGGTCTCCTTCCCTACAAATATCAGTACACACTCTACCATTAGCAGTAATACAACCAGTTATAGAGCAAGAAAATATAATCTATAGCAACCAAATCTCCATATATATACTAGTTAGAATAAAAATGATAATAAAATATTAAAAAATGCAATAAAAGTATAAGTAGCAAAAAAGACTTCTAGTACCATGTGATGCTAATACGGTATATATGTATACCAACAAAGCATATGATTTCTCTAGAACATTGCTACAACTATTTGCGACTATATTACTGTACCAAAACATTAAAGGACGCAATAAAAGTATGAGAAAATTACATGCTCCTACTGCAAGCTAAATATTCGCAAAACAACTTGCTCATTCTGTATACTAACAGGGGTATATAGTTGTATGGGGTCGGTCCAACAATTGCCTATAACTATAAAAACTATTACATAATACACATATTTTATGTCCATCGACACACAAGAATTCCAGCACTACAAATCATGTACATATAAATAATTTCATAATAGAATTCACTTAAAATGCAGCTAAAACAACAAAAAAAATGTTCAAAATACCATATGATACTATTATGGCATATAGCTATACCAACATGGTATACAACTTTATTGATTAATTTCCGGCAACTGTATGACTATACTACTATTACATAACACACATGCATAAAGAGAAAAATAAAAATATAGTGTACCACATCTTAATATAATAAAGTATTTCAAGATATTGTACTATATTACTATTATTAAAAGAAAATCAAATAGTGTACCAATTAAATGCAGTTAATACAACCAAAAATTATTCAACTAGCATATGATACAAATATTGCATATGGCTATTATAATATGGTATATAGATGTACAAGGTCGTTCCAACAACTGCATATAACTATAAAAACTATTACATAATGCACAAAATATATGTCCATAGGTATCCAACACAGCAAAACATGATCATATAAATCATTTTCAGTATAGAATTCACTTAAAATGAAGCTAAAACAACCAAAAAATATTCCAACTACATTATGATACCAATATGACATATAATTATACCAATAGAGTATACATTTCTATTAATTAATTCCAAAAAATTATATATGACTATACTACTATTACATAATAACATGCATAAAGAGAAAAATTAAAAAATAGCGTATCATATATTAATATAAGAATGTATTTTAAGATATAGTATATAATACTATTATATAAGACAAACACACAAAGAAAAAAATTAAAATAATTACATAATACACATGCATAAAGAAAAACTAAAATGAATTTAAGATATTGTACTATTCTACAATTACTAAAGAAAAATCAAATAGTATACCAATTAAATATTGCTAATACAACCAAAAAAATGTTCCAACTAACTTATGATACCAGTATAGTATATAGCTATACCAACAGGGTATAAAACTGTACGCGAAGTTTATTTTTTTTTAAAATTTAATTATTAAACTAAAATAATATCAGTTGTCACTATGTGGACAATAATTGGAACAAAAATTCAGGACAATCCTTTTGAAATTGTGGTATGCACGGCAACCAGGAGTTTCTCCGATCAACTTATTCCTCTTGTCCATTTTTCTCACTACGAATATTCTATTTTATTTTTATTTTTATTTTTTTAATAATTATTAATATATGTTTTTACGGTCAAAGTACATATCATAGACGGAAAGATAGTCAAAAGTAATATCATTCAAGTCATAAAAAAATAGGGGAATAGATTTATATTTTTCACTTGCCCCTCACGTGGGGTAAATCAAATTAAAGGGGAATAGAAAATTGAATGATACTGTAATATGTTTGTGTTGTATAGGTAAGAATTATAATTAATTTTCAAGTGGGCAATAACGGACAAATATTTTGGCCTTAACATGCATTATGCGTCATTTCCTCAAAATATTTTGGTGATTGAACCGTCGAGAACCTTAATATTAGCTTAAGAAGGAGTATATATGTTTGAGAAACATTTATTTTTAGCCATTTCAAGAAATAATAGCTGACACAACGTGTGTGTATATATATGAAATATCGATTCTAGCAATCATTCCATTTCAAAATCAAGTCCCCCCTGAATAAGTAAGTATATATATAAAACTAGCGAATGCAATTAATTTCAATCGACCGATCAATTATATATTTTGCACTATCAATAATACGTCGAAATACCAACGGGTTTTACCGTCGTCAGAAATTCTGATAGTGTTTCTTGACAGTCTAATAGTGAGTCGGCTAGATTTTAATTCATATATCACTAAAAGGAATGTACTACAATGTGTAGCATATGAGCATGGATAGTATGTAAGTGTGAACATCTCAGATGAAGATTGAAATACCAAAATTTTCTTACAAAGTTGAATGACAGTACTGCCCTTCTATTAAATATTATTGCTGCAATACTTTTGGACAGAGATGTAAATACTCATTATAATAAATAATTTATTAGATATAAATGCGATGCAATTAGTGAACATTCACCATAATAAATATTACTAATAAATTTAATTTTATAAACATCTCATGCGTGTGTAAAATATTTCTATATCTTGTGTTTATGATGATTCTCCTTTTATTTCTCTTAACTTGAATTTTCAATTTTTTTTTAGTTAATGCAACCCCTTTCTTATAAATAATACAATCATGATTCATAACATTTAATTATACATGTATACAAAAATAAGCAGAATACATAACTGGACCCTTAAACTTGGTATTTTTGTCACTTGGACACCTAAACATAAAGTTGTTCCTATCAGGCCATTCAATTAAACTACATTTACGCCAATTAGACACTTTGTAGTGACATGATTGAGTGTGTGCATGTGTGGGGATTGAAGGGCGCGTGAACACGAGAAAAATGTTGTTGATTATTACTTATATTATTATTATTATTATATTCTAATATATTATTCAATTAAAGCTAACGTTTACCCTACATTCTGTTTCTCTTCTTCTTCCCGTGAACCTATCATTTTTCCTCTTAATATTTTTTTAAAAGAAAGTTTAGTGTACATGGATTTGACTATTCTCATTTGGAATGCTTGTTTTCTTTACGCGACACTTGTAAGTTACACCAACTTAGACGAGGAATAGAGATAATGGCATGAAATTTCAGTGAAATCGAAATAAGAAAAAGTTGAACGAAGGAAATTTTTAGCGGGCTTTTAAGGGCACTAAGTCGCCAGAGCCGACGGTCAGGTTTTCTATTTTTCTGAAAATGAGTTTCAATTTGTATTGGGGGTTAATTCTATAAGGTAAAATTTTTTAAGGTGTTAGAGGCAACTGTAGTACACGCGTTTAAGTTTTATAAAATAATTTCTCAGATGGTCTACAAAGTGTCCAATTGGCACATATATGGTTGTGATGACCCATAAGGTCATCCCGTGTATTTTAGTTAATTCTATGTTCCGGGGTCGTAAAAACCTCCTTCTATCTCACCTCGATTTGCGTGCGTAGCCCGGACGTGGAGTCGGGAAGCCTTTATGTGAAAAATTGGAGAAATTGGCAATTTTGTAGTTGAAATTTGAATAAAGTTGACTTTGGTCAACATTCTTGGTAAACGGACCCGGACCCGTGATTTGACGGTCTCGGAAGGTCCGTAGGAAAATATGGGACTTGGGAGTATGCCCGGAATCGAATTCCGGTCCCAAGCCCGAGAAATGAATTTTTAAAAGAAATTATTTTATGAAAATATAAGAGATTTTTGAAAGTGTAGTTGTCACGACCCAAATTCCCACCCTTTGGGCCGTGACTGCGCCTAACGTTGAACCCGCTAGGCCAGCCAACGTATAACTTGCAATAGCAATTTAAAATCATTTATTACTGAACGAAACGATAGTTCGTCACTTTCAACAAATTCCCAACAAAATCCTGTAAGCATTGCTTAATAAAAATTACGAAACTTTCAGAATGCGGAGAATAAAGACATGACAAACATGAAATAACGTAAAA
>ML266366.1:6286-17590 GCA_005239495.1 Nicotiana undulata | reverse complement strand
ACACACTACCCTCCCCAGACCCCACTTGTGGGATTATACTGGGTTGTTGTTGTTGTTGTTGAGTTGTGCGCTTCACTTCTAGCTTTTCGCTTCAAATCCCATGAACGTTGTCGCTTTTTTGCATTGTTCGCTTTTAAGAACACTGTAATAGTTGACTTATATATATTTAATCTGAAGATACTCACCAATCCCCAAGGAATAAAAATAGCAATTTTCAAGTTAAACATGTAGATAACTGATTTTGTATCTGGACTGCTTATATTGGTCACGTCTCATGGAAACAACTCATCCTTCCTCTGAATGAATTCGCATTTCTATTTTTTTTTTTTGGTTTGGGGGGGTGGGGTGGATTTACTTTGATCCTCCCATGTGCATCTTAATTTTGTCCGGTGAAATGAGAGGAAAGCAGTGAGAAGACTCTTGTTGAATAGGTAGTTGGTGTCATAGGCTATGTATAATAATGTAAACAATTATTCTCCGACTGCTTTTACCCAAAAAAATTACCTACCGTACATAAAGTTATAGAATTACCTATGTGGATATTCTACAATATTTTCTGCTCACGATCGATAAATCAAGATATGCTGTAAATCTACTGGAATTTTAAAATATAACTCCATTAAACCTCTTGAGTTCCAGCATGCCCCTCAAATTCAGGGTGGTGAAGCATGTGGCATTGATAATTGGAGGGTGGTGTGGTAGTGTACTAGAGAGGGGCATGGCTGTGTTGGGTGGACATTAATGTCCATTGAACGATAATCTGGCACCGGCTGAAATAATATGGACCGTGGATTTGACAGGTTAACAGTCTTAGATTGTTATTCTAGTCAAGTTAGCTGTGGGCTGGTAACTCAGCTTTTTATAGTGACTTGTCACTGGATTGTGACACTGACGTGTTTTTACCAGCAAATTGGAGTACGTTGGTTTGCCCGACTGATCAACATACATACACTACTAACTTGACAGGTCAGCTATCCAGTGCTGCTAACATGAACTGTGAATCAGTCGCAAAAAAATATAAGAATATTGAAAGGTGAATATGCTGAGCTAGATAGGTCTGCTAACATGAAATATGAATCAGTCGTAAACAATAAGAACATGGAAACGTGAAAAAAAAGGTGAATGTGCTGCATGAGTCTCATGAATAATGACCAGAAGAGGATTAACTTGAAGAAATTGGAATAGTTGTCGGGCGTCGGAATTGTGGATGACATTCACTGAAAAAAGGCGTAGTTTGAGCAAGAATACTAACACTAGGAAACAAGAAAACTAGGTCAGCAAGTGACGTAAAGTGCTCTGCGATAGGGAAAGTTATCAAGTCTTTGATAGAAGCTCTTATACCATGTGAGACGAGAAAAGAAGGGAAAAACTCTTTGCTGAGTTGCTTGTTTGGCGATTAACAGGACTCCCTATATAGTCATACATACGTACAATAAATTACATGATATTCTCAAGTTACAGATAAAGTAATCTCCTATGTTTAAGTACAAAATATTCTAGAATACCAACAGAATCTGGTAGTAATATTCTTCGTGGTATATTGCAATAGTATAGTATGTTCTGCTATAGTTTCAATGAAGTATAACCTATTATTTCTCTTGACGTACAATAGTGCTTTGACCTTGGATAACATATTATGAATCTTCTTAAATGCAATGCATTTTTCAGAGTCGCAGAGCATAAAATCTCTTCAAATGCTGACTGCTAAGATAATATTGCTTCTTTCTTCTTGGACACTTCTTATTGTTAACCTCCTTTTGCATTTAATGTATATTTTATTCCATTTTTGTGCATATTTTATGAAGTGAAAATTTGAGATTTCGAAATTGACGTTTTTGTTGCTCTTGCAGCTTTAGGGACTCAATTTTGCGATTGACAGATCACACAGACAAACAGGTAATCTATTCTTGCCTTATGAACCATATCATTTCATCAAGTGTTTAAATAGTAATATCAATTATTCTAATAAAATATATTCAGTTTATTGACTCTTTTGTATTGCGCTCCCCCCTTTATTTTTCTTGCTTTTCCGTGTGAGTTGAAATGCTTCCCATTTTGTGCTCGCGTGATGATTGGAGAGACCTATGGATGTATGATGTATGTGAAGTAAAAGACCGATTTCTTCTTGCCTAATTTAACATTTTAATCTATACAAAAGTTAATATCGATATGAGGTGAATAATATAATAACCAAGGGTGTGACCTAGTGGTCAATGAAGTGGGTTAAGAACCATGAGGTCTCAGGTTCAAATCCCAGCAGAGGCAAAAAACACTAGCCGATTCTTCTCATCTGTCTATGCCTAGGTGGACAAAGTTTTCCTGTAAAATTTTGCTGGTGGGAGGTAGCAGGTAAGCCGTGGAATTAGTTGAGGTACGCGCAAGCTGGCCCGGACACCATGCTTATACCAAAAAAAAAAGGTGAATTCAAAGGGGAGGGCACACATGACCAATGTCACCACTTATCCGTCTGCGGAAATCTTTAGAAACTGTAGACCAAAACCTAGACAGTACCCCGCATGACAAGCAGCTCTACTTATGTGACATTCAGGGGGAGGTGACAGATATGAGATGCCTTACACCCTAGACAAGATTGAACCCATATTGTGTGTTGAGCTTGCTTTGTTTTTAAGTTGTCACAAATAACTGAGGCTACCGATGACCTATTCTCTAGTACAACATGCCAAAAGCACTAGAGTTTTGTTTTATGATTAAAAATATCTTGTTTATGTTAAATAAAGTGCATTTGGTGATGATTAAGTTGTTTACTGAAGAAAGTGTGATAATACTTCGCAAGTAGCTTTAATGAGAATTTGGGGGAGGGGAAGAGGCAACTCTGGCTTTTCCAGATTGAGCTTTCTCCCAGAGCTGCCCAAAAATTAATGGAGTGGTTGACAGACAGAGAACTAGTTTAGAGAAAAAGATAGCCCCGGATCTTTCATGTCAATCTTGATGAACAATATTTCCTATGTTGATCTTAATTAGAGAAAAATTTCGTTATTAGAACTTGATTAAGGAGATCAAGCTAACTTGGAATGGAGTCTTGGCTTTTCCAAAAATAGAAGGAAATTTCTAGAAAGCGTGGAGACTATTTGCTTTCATGTTTAGCTCCTACAGGGTCTTATTGGCTCTTCTCTGGCAGGCTAGATCTATATTTTTATGTGAAGCGCACTAGGTACTCCTATAGAGATTACATGCATATCACAATTGATTCTACTTTTTTTCTTGGATCTTACTTTGTTCTGCTAGTCTGATTACTACCATGAAAATGATTTTTCACGGGCTTGCAATGTTTCTGTTTCTTCTTTTTGTTTTATTTTTTGGGGGCTAATTCTAGTCTTTGAATCATCGGTAGCCTGATATGGTGGTCTTGGTTTCATGTATATCACCATTTGTGCAATAAATTTTTTAACATTAGTCTAATTGATTTACTGTGTTTACGGTGTCTCAGGTTCATCAAATTGCAAGGAACTTCAGAGATAGGTGGATACCTAGACCTCCCAGAAAAAGTAGCTGCATTGACAGAGATGACAGCCAGACTGAGCATCCTTCTCCACAGTACAATAGGTGTACACCATTGCAAGACCACCATTGTGGTGATTGGGGTATGAAACCTTCAGAAACAGAAGAATGTACCTGCCATATAGTGGTAGCATCTACTACAGCAGATGCTGGTATCCTTGAAGGACCATCTACTTCATGTGTTGTTGGGGCACCCAATGGGGCAAGGAAACGTAAGCGTAAGAGTCGATGGGATCAAGAGGCAGAATCAAATTTGGATCAAAGAACTGAAACCAATGTGGCTGATGATCGAACGCTGGACATAGATGATGTTCCCCCTGGATTTTCAGTCCCCATGAAGGCCTCTAGAGTCTCATGTGGTGCTTCCTCCGGTGCAGCTTGTAGTCTACAAGAACATAGTTGCAAGAAGCATCCACATCCAACGGTTACAGGGCATTTGCAGCAGAGGTTTATTTCACGATTGCCAGTCTCTTATGGAATTCCATTTACCAAAGTGCTGCAGTTTGGATCGTTTCAAAAAGAAAGACGTGATGTTTGGGATGTTGCCCCAGGAGTACCTTTCCATCCTTTTCCTCCTTTGCCTACATATCCCCGTGATAGAAGAGATTCCATGTCTTCTGCTGCTAGTGGTGGAATTTTCAGCGAGCCACCTCAAAATGCTGGACAAGATCGCCATTCTTGTTCTCCGGGCCACTCTGCTCATAATCCTCCATGCCTATCCGGGGCAAACCTCCCGCAAGACGTCGCAAATACTCAATTTGGTTTTGAACGAACTGGGGGGTATCATAATTTGGGAAGGAAATATTTTCGGCAGCAAAAGTTTATTAACTCAAAAAGGCCTCCCTGGGGAAGAAGTGGCTCGGGGTGCACAGCAAACAACTTAAAAGATAGTATGTGCAGTGTAGGTGTAGAGAATGAATCTAGGAGTTCTCATAACCCTAAAATGGAGAATTTGGGGCATACTTCTCAACAGAATCATTCACAACAGACATAGCTTTAACTTCCATAGGCAAAAGACTTCAGGAGCCTCCAAGTTTTTCTCCAGTGCTCCTTTGTACTTGTATTCTTTGCCACCAACAGAATTGTAAAGCACTCATTCCCTTTTATTTGTTAAGGTTTAGGATAAAAAGATACTCTGATTCGACGATGTGCTGCATTGGCAATATCATTATTCATGCCTTACAGAGGTAACTTTCCTAATTCTTTTTATTATTATACTTGATGGGAAGTACTGTCAGAGAAAATTGATTTATTTATGTTGCTACATTGTAATTGTTGCTGTAGTTTTGTGAGATGCCCAACTGGCGTATGCTATTTTGGAAACGTATGTTGTTTACACTGAAAACTGATCCTGCTACAGGCATTTTGGTAGTATAATCTCAGTTGCAGTGCTTTCTTTTTCTTCTTTTATTGGAAAACTCATTCTAATGCTACAAATGTGGGTTACACTAGTAAAAGAGGGGATAGACATTAAGAAAGATCTGTTAGATTGTTCCTTCGACCTGTACTTGCAGCTGGGCTGACTTGATTAGATATTGTTCTTTCATGCATCCTTGGAAAGTCCTTGTGATACTTTCAGGTGAGGGTGAAAATGAGCGAATGAGCCACTACATCATTGGATCGAGTTGTGTTGAAGAAATAAGAGAGATCTTCTATAGCCATTGGGAAGAAGAAGAGCACCAGGTAGAGTTGTGTTGAAGAAATAAGAGAGATTTTCTATAGCCATTGGGAAGAAGAAGAGCACCAGGTAGATAAGACCTTCGACGAACACCAGATGACCAGAATATTTAGTCCATAGTGGCTACGTACGTAGCTCCATAACCTTCCACAAAAATTGCTCTTGGCTCCACCAATTTCAGGCATTCTTGACGATGTTCGAAGAAGTCGGACTATAGCAAAGAAGAATATTATAATCTCAACAATGAGCAAACTTTTTGACGTTTCATATCTATTAACAATTGCAAAGAACTTTCTTTTCTCCGCTACTACAAAGTGCAAATGGAAACAACGCAAAATATTAGATTATCTTAACAATTATTAACAAAAAAAAAGAAAGAAGGTAAAGTAAACTAGACAAGAAGAAAAGAGTTTAGCTGCTGCACTACAAGTGATTTTCCCCTGCATATTGAGCTCTCAATATTTCCGCAGCATACTTCTGATACGGATGAAACACCATGTTTTCAGCAATGTTTTCCGTCTTCTCCATCCATCAAAGTAGCTGCCAATCACCTTCTTATAACTAGGTCTCTGCTTAACCAACATCCAATAATCTGCTGTATTTGGACGAGTGTTTATGTACTCGTCATCCAAGTTTAAGAGTTCTAATCTAGCCAGAACAGGAATGAGCACTACATCAGCTAGACTGAACTCTTCCCCGGCTAGATATGATGTTTCACCAAGTTTAACCTCTACCTCGTCAAGAAGCCTTACTAGATGATCCTCACTTCGCCTCAAAACGTCAGCATTCTTCAATTTTTCGTCCGTATCATATGCCTCTCTTAACTTAGAGTGGTAGGCACTTGCTAAGTCAGGAGACTCAGCCATTCGGGCAATTATTACACGTCTCAGGAATTTGGAAACATATAACCGATACTTGTCAGGGACATGGAAAAGGGTAAAGTACATTGAGTCCCATTCTTGTATTTTATGCATCCATTCAACAACTTGTCTGCTGCTGAGGTTAAGATTGTTTCCACCAGAAGACACTTTTTCTGCAATTCTTTCGATATACCTGTGCATGATGAAACAGTTTAGTCAGAAAAAAAGGAAAAAGTATGTTTAATGACACGATTGTATCGCAAATTGAAGAGATGGAAGACATACTGAATGATCTCAAGTGTATCATATATGATGTGAGAACCATTCTGAAAGACAGGAATTTTTGCAGTTGGATTCATAGTGAAGAAAAATGCGTCCATGTTCTTGCCCGTTAAAGGGTTGACATGATGCGACGTGTAATCAATGCCTTTCTCCTCCAAAGTAAGTCTCACCTTCTGACTGTCCAAGGACAAAGGATGATGATATAGCTGCATGGTCTCGTAAACATAGAACGCCAACACCTGATTCATTACAACAAAATCATCTCTTAAATAATGTGGTAGCACAAGTTAGTAATTCTGGCTTCAAGGTGCTCGCTCATCTAAGCCTAGTTAATACAATAGGCAGATTCAGCCACAGATAACATATCTTCTTACTCATGTTGCCTAATTCGTACGCTTATTTGTTTATTTAATCTAATGACTAATGACAAGGCATTCTGTAATTAAATTACAGCAAAATAGGATCGATCACTTATGCAATTGTCTAAACTTCAGAAGTTAATTCACATTCTCAATCTACAACTTTAACATCATTCTCTGATTTTCTATCTATAAGCAAAACTGATGCCACAAAGATGGATACCTATTATAATTAAAAATCACTATTTCAATATTTTTAAAAAAAAAATTTCTAGTACATAGGGAAAGAGGAAGGGAAGGGGGAAAGGGGCAGTGAGAATGAACCCACAACTATTGTGTGAAGAAGTTCAAATCAGTATCACTAAACTGTAAGCTTGAACAAAAATCAGAATTCAACTTCCAGAAACTAATAGAGCAATCCAGAAAACCCAGGAATCACAACATGAACCAATAAATTAGTAAACTTTAGCCAATTGAATCACCATAAAAAGAACAACTTTTAAAGGATTAAAATAAAAAAGTAGCAAAAAGAAACAGAAAAAGGACTCACCAAAGAAACCTTATGGAATCTAGTCGAGAATTCGAGACTCAAAATTTGATTTTAGAGAATTGGGGTCACAAAGAAAAAGTATGAAGAAATTTATGCCTTTATGTGGAGAGAGAGTGTGCGGAAAAAGGTTCTGTGAAAGAATTTTAGCAGTTTTTGGAGTTTCTTTTTGTATTGGTTTTTATGGAAATTGGGAAGGTGTTATTTGATTAATTTTTTCGAGCATGGTTTTATAAATTTCAGCGAAAAAGGTACGAAAAGTCATGATGAAATACCAAATACTCTTTCATTTTTAATTTAGATGAGTAAATTTAACACGGCATAAATTTTTATAATAAAAGAACTTTAATACATGTAAAATTTTTCCTATTCGAATTAGTTGAACACACACTCAAAATGAGAAAAAGAGGGTAGAATATATAGGTAACTACCGTCAATAATGTAGTCAACTTCAAGTCTTGTGCAAACCTCCGCCGCCCCCTGCCACTTTTTAATTATTTGTATAAAGACTTGCTTTATCCGTCAGCCAGGCAGAATGGGGTGTGTGTGATATGTGAGGAAACTACCACTTGTCGGATTAAGCAAATTCTTCCTTGCCATGTTTTGAACAAAGGCGTCATCTGTTTGTATTTAACGGATTCATATTTTCGATATTAAGTGTATTTATTTTTAAGTTTGAATCTTTATTATTTAAATTTTAATTATTAAGTGTGTTTGTTTTTTACTTCTCAATCACTTAATGGATCTGAATATGTCTGTATGATTAAGATCTATAACATGAATTTAATTTCATTAAGATGATATCATCCATATTCATTACTAACTGTCGCCATCGCCTACCATTATCAACTATCACCATACCACCCACCACCGCCATACTCAACCACCACCACCACCGCCGCCGTCACTTCCATCGCCACCACTACTACTTCCACCACCACCACCACCACTATCATCATCCTCAATCATAACTGCCACCATTATCGATTACCACCAGTCCATCGCCCACCATCATTTTCAACCACAACCAACATTCATCCACTTCAACACTACCCATCATTTTAAACTACCACCTTCCTCAATCACAACTACCACCACCCGCTATTATTAACTACCACCACTCACCACCACCATCCTCAATCATAATCGCCGCTACTACCAATTACCACTAGCTACTATCCTGAACCACCATCATAAACCAAAACTACCTCCAACCACCATCTTTAGTCGGCATTCACAAGCACTACCGTTAGCCATCACCACCAACAACTATTATATTTTTAGAAATTATATATTTTATTGATAGAATATTAGATTAATTAGTATTTCATATGTATTTTATGTTTATTAATTTTTAAATAAAGGTAAATTTTATATATTCAGTTGTTAAAAATCAAACAATCTTAATCATTTAGTATTCAGATCTTAATACACATCTTAATATTCAAATGTGTATTCAGATTCGAATTGTCTTAATCTTAATACACATCTTGATATTCAGATATGTATTCGGACTCAACCGTCTTAATCTTAAAATAAATAAATGAGGCCTTAACCCAAAGAGTTCACATGTGATTTAGATCTTCGCAAGTATAACTATTTCTATAGAGTCAAACAAGAAGATTTGTCAAATTTTATACACAAAGTTCGAAGGAGCAAAAATGAATTTAAAGATTTTAATATTCAAAATTCATTGCCTTGGGCCTATGACTTCATTGCTTTACTACTTCACTAGCTGTTAAAAATTTAGAGTAAATTTCACTTCATCCTCTTAACCTTTAATAATTAGGGAATAATACCCCTTCACAGCTCCGTCTTTCGAACAGATTTACAACCTCTTGAACAATATTTTTCGATAAGCTTCAAATTTATTTTCCAACCATTAAGGAGGAGGAGCACAAAATTCTGGTGGATATTTATATTTGCTAAACTTTAAATGACACTAGGAAGTCGCTTTGAGCACTCCTACTTGAAATATATTTAGTAAATTATTTAAAGTCACTATCATTTAAATTTTTTTTAAATTCTTTTTACCCTTCACCAAGAGCTCCTCACTTTACTTACTAGGTGATTCGAAATCACAACCTCAGAATTGGAGGTGGATAGGAATGGTAAATAGGACGGTGCGGGCGCAGAGCGGAGCTGGTTTAAGGTTATGCATGGTATAGTGAGTTTAAAGCTACGCGGTGCAGGGCAGATTGAAATAATTTTTTAAAAAGCTAATACAGTGTGGGGCGGTTGCGGGTTTTCGCTTAGCACAAGTTTACTGGATTTTGCCTATTGTATTACCCAGTAAGAAATGATTCACGAGCAAGGTATGCGACAAAAATAGTAGAATATCTATTTAAATATTTGATACTTAATAAAAATAAACTAAATCATTTATAACTTCTTCTCTTTCAAGTACACATTTTAATTAGTGAAATGTTAATTAAGTTAGAAATTTTAAATAAAAGAAAAAAGCTAGACATTTAACGGAATATAAAATGTAGTTGGGACAAATATTTTTATGATTAAATTATTAACATTTATCACTTAATTAGAATTTTACTGGGTTGTTGTTGTTGTTGTTGTTATTTTACCACTTAATCATTTTATGAAAGTTTGTTACACAAAAAACATTATTTTTATTTTTGTCACTTAAAAAATCATACAACTAAATAATAGCAGCCAACCAGAATTGTATAACGTTCAAGTTTTTATCATTTTCAACATTCCCATTATGAATTTCAAAATCCTCAAATCCAATTGAACAATTTAGTTGTTGATGGAATTGAAAATCCAGTAATAAAATTAGTTAAAACAAATTAGCAAAGAAAACAACAACTTATGCAGTGCGGTGCGGGTGCAAATGCTATGCAGGATGGTGCAGTTGAAATCTTTGCGGGTTTATGCGGATTTTTCCCACAATCGCACCGCATCGTTTGTGTCACGACCCAAATTTCTCTCCGTTGGATACCGTGATGGCACCTAGTCTTAAGGACTAGGTAAGCCTAACAATTTACTGAACGACAATCATAATGAAGAAATATACAACAGTCTCAATATAGAATCTTGACAAAATTACAATTTCCCAAAAAACCCGGTAAATACAAGTTATAAGCTCTACGAATTCTTCCTACAAAATGTAAATACGAATGTCTAGGAATGAATAAGTACAGTTGAAATAAACAGGAAGGTGACTCCGAAGCCTGCGAACGCAGCAACATGTTTACCTTGAGTCTCCTCTTCAACGATGATCCATGCAGCTACTAATGGTCAATACCTGGATCTGTGCAACAAAAATGCACAGAAGAGTAGTATGAGCACACCACAGCGGTGCCCAGTAAATATCAAGATTAACCTCGGTGAAGTAGTGACAAGGACTAGTCAAGACCCCACTGGTCTGATAAGTAAAAGACATAAGTACGAAGATAGTGACCGAAACGTAACGTCTATCTAAAGATTTTCGCTGAAATAAACAGTAAGATAGGATAATACGGAAGAAAATTCAGAAAATACGATCTACGACAACAAAATAGAAATACGCAAAGAGAACATAAGAAATGTCAAGCCAAAGTCGAAGTCACAACCCAATAAGCATTAACAACCTATCACTATATCAATTTCTTCACATAAGGCTTAACCAATAAACTCAATAGAGCTGGTAAAACCGTCGAGTGAAAACATTTAAATCGTGAGTTTAGATTTCAAGTTTTTGAAAATATAATCATTTCGGAAATAAGGAAAACTTCTTTGAAACATAATTTCTCTGAATGTATATTTATATCTTTTTAAAGAGGAATCTTTAAAGCATAGTTCCTTCAAAATACGTGGTGTTCGTATATACTTTCCCAAATACTGCTTTTCCAAATATCATTTGTCCAAATATAATTTCTCAAATACTGCTTTTCCAAATATCATTTGTCAAAATATACTTCCCCAAATACTGCCCCTTTCAAATATCATTTGTTCAAATATACTTTCCCAAATACTGATTTTTCAAATATCACTTTTCTGCAAGACAAATACTTTTCAAAATACATATATATATATATATATATATATATATATATATAT